>CM053037.1:122976919-123037729 GCA_028564925.1 Lithobates sylvaticus
GGATACTGGATACAAGGACTGGAGCCAGGACTCAGGAAGAGACAACAAACCAGCAATTGTGAGGAGACAGAGGAAGCCTTTTATAGGCCAGGTAAGTGGTCAGGTGGGATACCTGGACGAGTGCGCATGCGCACTCGACGTCTGTCAGCGCCGCGCACAGCGGTGAGCCGCACTGGCTGGGCTGCATCAGATACCCGAGCTCCATGGACCCGCGAATGCGCACCCGCTATCCGGCGTACCTGTACTGTTCGCTGAGCCGCTCTACCGCGCGTGCGCATACCCGGAACCCGGCGACGAAGTACGGTATTTCCCTGACAGCGTTCTTGTCTGTTCGTTTCTGATTTTCAGGTCGTTCTTCTCAGGTTCTTTCTGATTTTCAGTGCGTTCTGCTAGTTCGTTCTGACCAGCCGACCGCTTTCTAGCCATGTTGCAGGTACGTACTGGTCGTAGAGTTCGTGCTGGGCAGGGGCTTGGTGTTGGAGTTCTTACTTTGACCCAAGCCCAGTCCATGAACAGGGCGAGGAGGAGTTCATGGACTAAGAATTGGTTGTTCCAGCGTGACCAATTCTCTCACATGCCTTTGTTGCAGGAGATCCGTGAGAATAATCCTGATGATTTCAGGAATTATCTCCGGATGACGGACCCCGTTTTTCAACGTCTGTTGGCTTTGCTGTCCCCTTATATTACCAAGCAGGACACCTGCATGCGGCAAGCCATCACTCCCGAGCAGAGGCTCGTCGACACCTTGCGGTACTTGGCGACAGGGAGAAGTCTCCAGGGCATCAAGTTCCCGACAGGCATCTCCCCCCAGGCTCTGGGGATCATTATTCCAGAGACCTGTTCTGCCATCATTCAGGTCATGCAAAAGGACTATATTAAGGTAAGTTTTATTCTTTAACATCATGTATTTAATGTTTGCTAATGTATTGTTTTTATTTCATCATTCCCTAATTACCATGATTGTAATATTGGCAACATATGAGTTTTTGTATGTGGACGTGGGGAAGAATGGCCGGATGTCGGATGGTGGAGTCATCGCCCAGACAGAGTTCTACAGACGGCTCCAGAATGGTGGCTTGGGCTTGCCACCTGCGGAAGACAACGTGGCTGGTCTTCTGTTTGTGATCGTCGCTGATGAAGCGTTTAGGCTAGGGGCCCATCTCATGAGGCCATTTCTGATGAGGACCCTCCCCCGGACCAGAGGGTTTTTTAACTACTGGCTGGCCAGAGCCAGAAGAGTAGTAGAGAATGCTTTTGGAATAATGGCCAGGGCCAATCCTGGGCGGGTTGCACTGGGTGCCACAGAGGTGGGGGCGCTGAAGCGCCAGAATGCTCTCCTCCCTCCTCCTCTCCTTGTCCGTAGGCGGTGCTCTCCGCCGGTCACTGCCGCCGCTGTGTTTCTTGCCGAAGCCCATCCCCCCTCCCTCCTCCTGTCAGAGGAGGAGAGCAGAAACAGCCGGAGATCGGAGTGGCTGTCTCTGTGTGCAGAGAGACCAACCGCGCAGTGATGTCACTCAAGGCGGTCCGTGCCCGACGTGTTCCAGTTCTCCTCCTGTGTGTAACTCCTGCTTGCTGCCCAAGCCTGACACGCTCTGCACACTGTCCTCTCCTCTCCAGATGCCGCCCAGGTGTTTTTTAATTAGCTTAATGGAGGGGTGGGGGTGGTTTGTCTGGGGTCTATACTAATGGAGGGGGGGTTGTCCTGGGGGGTCTATACTAATGGAGAGGGGATTGTCCTGGGGAGTCTATACTAATGGAGGGGGGATTGTCCTGGGGGGGTCTATACTAATGGGGGGGGTGGTTTGTCCTGGGGGGGTCTATACTAATGGAGGGGGGTCTATACTAATGGAGGGGGGTGGTTTGTCCTGGGGGGTCTATACTAATGGAGGGGGGGTTGTCCTGGGGGGTCTATACTAATGGAGGGGGGGTGGTTTGTCCTGGGGGGTCTATACTAAAGGAGGGGGGGTGGTTTGTCCTGGGGGTCTATACTAATGGAGGGGGGGTTTGTCCTGGGGGGTCTATACTAATGGAGGGGGGTGGTTTGTCCAGGGGGGGTCTATACTAATGGAGGGGGGTGGTTTGTTCTGGGGGGGTCTAGGCTAATGGAGGGGGGGTGGTTTGTTCCGGAGGGGGTCTATACTAATGGAGGGGGGTGGTTTTTCCTGGGGGGTCTATACTAATGGAGGGGGGGGTTTGTCCTGGGGGGTCTATACTAATGGAGGGGGGTGGTTTGTCCTGGGGGATCTATACTAATGAAGGGGGGTTTGTCCTGGGGGGGGTCTATACTAATGGAGGGGGGGTGGTTTGTCCGAGGGGTCTATACTAATGGAGGGGTGGTTGGTTTGTCCTGAGGGGGGTCTGTACTAATGGAGGGGGGTTTGTCCTGGGGGGTCTATACTGATGAGGGGTCTGTGCTGAGGGAGAGGTTTATACTTAGTGGGGGGTCTGCACTGACGGAGGGGGTCTTTACTGAGGGGCAGTGTTGGTCATCTTACTTTAAAAAAGTAATTTAGTTAAGTTACAAATTACTTCTCCCAAAAAGTAATTGCGTTAGTAACTCAGTTACTACATTGGAAAAGTAATTAGTTACTCAGCAAAGTAACTGACTTTTTTTTTTAAATATTCTATACGTGTAACTAAGGGGGGTCTAGTATTACTGTAACCAAGGGGCGCATTTATTATTGTTATATATCGTGTAACCAAGGAGCTGCTCTATTATTACTCTAACCAAGGGGCAGTTCTGTTATATCGTGTAAGCAAGGGGTGGGTCTATTATTATTATTATATCGTGTAAGGGGCGGATTTCTACAGAAGAGGGTGAATGTTAAATTAATGGGCAGAGCTCGATATATAACAATAATAATAAATGCGCCCCTTGGTTACAGTAATACTAGACTCGCCCCTTAGTTACACGATAGACGCCCCTTGCAGAGTAGCACGAGCATCAGGAGCGTGCGGCATCGCCTCGTACAATTACATGTTAACTGCGCCTGCGCGGTGTAGAGTTCACTCAGAGCTGTTTAGGTTCGGCAATTTTCGGAAGCTCCGTAGTCCTTCGTACTGCGCAAGCGCTGCGCCTGTGCAGTACAGGGGGGTCCTTATCCGGCGGGGGAACTTTTTCGGCAGGACACCGGAAGTACACTACTGCCATCTAGTGACGGTAGATGTAATTGGGGTAACTAAGCCAAAGTAATGGGAACTGAGTTACCATGAGGGGAAAAGTAATCAGTTAGATTACTAGTTACCCTCTAAAGTAACTGAGTTACGTAACTCAGTTTATTTTAACTCAGTTACTTACATCACTGCTGAGGGGCGACTACAGTTGGTGGAGGGGGGGTGATACCATGTTTTACCGCACCGGGTGACACCAACCCTAGTGACGCCACTACAGCCTTGGGCTCTTATTTCCCCTCCCTCTCCTCCTCGTGTGCGCTGCTGTACTAATGAGCGGCGCACTATGTTTCTTCCCCCACCTTCATATCGGCCAGGGAAGAAAAAAAAAGGAACAAAGAGGAGGATTGTTGGACATGTAGTACGGAGGACTGGCAGCCCCACTGTGACACGGAAACTGCAGCCCACACAGCATGCTCAGCTGAATGGGAGAGAGAGAGAGAGAGAGAGACAGGAGCCTGGGAAAGCTCCTGATCAGAGGAACCGTTGTTGCTGTATCGCTGGGTCAGGTGAGAGGGCTGATCGGCCATTATTTACTAACGTCCATAGGAACTGCAGTCTCTGACCATCTCTTGTACTATGTCTGCAGTCTCTGATCATCTCTTGTAACATGCCTGCAGTTTCTGACCATCTCCTGTAGTATGTCTGCAGTCTCTGACCATCTCCTGTAATATGTCTGCATTCTCTGACCGTCTCCTGTAGTATGTCTGCAGTCTCTGACCATCTCCTGTACTATATCTGCGGTCTCTGACCATCTCCTGTACTATGTCTGCAGTCTCTGACCATCTCCTGTACTATGTCTGCAGTCTCTGACCATCTCCTGTACTTTGTCTGCAGTCTCTGACCATCTCCTGTAGTATGTCTAGCACTAAATAATATGCACAACCCTTATAACTGGGTTATTATTGGCTGCCTGCTCTGCTGTATATAGGTGTTATTTGCAACCTAAGCCTCTGATTAGCTGCCCGCAGCCTTTTATTATTGGTTGATAATGAGAAGATATCTCTTTGACTACTGTAATCAAATAGATATATCAGCTCTAACCAATAATAAAAGGCTGCAGGCAGCCAATCAGAGGCTCATGCTGTGAGTGGAGGAACCTGGGCCCCCATTCTTGGATGCTAAAAGTCCACAGGTTAGGGGGCATAAATTACTTGCCTTGCCCCGGTTGCTGACAACCCACGCTACGCCACTGCCAACACTAAACCTCTGGGTACACCACTCACAACTCTAGACTAGGGATTAGCTTCGAGTTCGAGTCAAACTCATGTGCGACTCGAACATTGCCTGTTCGCCTGTTCACCGAACAGCGAACAATTCGGGGTGTTTGCCGCAAATTCGAAGAACCGCGGAACACCCTGTAAAAGTCTATGGGAGAAATCTAAAGTGCTCATTTTAAAGGCTTATATGCAAGTTATTGTCATAAAAAGGAACATGTATCAATGCAAAAAAAAGTTTTAAAAACTGACTTTTTTTTTTTAGGAGCAGTGATTTTAATAATGCTTAAAGTGAAACAATAAAAGTGTAATATTCCTTTAAATTTCGTACCTGGGGGGTGTCTATAGTATGCCTGTAAGGGGCGCATGTTTCCCGTGCTTAGAACTGTCCCTGCACAAAGTGTCATTTCTACAGGAAAAAAGGTAATTTAAAAGCCCTCGCGGCTATAATGAATTGTTGGCCCCCCATAATACAGAGAACAGTCATTGAAAGTCATTGATTAAAAAAACAAAAAATGCGTGGGGTTCCCCCCAAATTCAATTACCAGGCCCTTCAGGTCTGGTATGGATATTAAGGGAAACCCCGGGTCAAATTTTAAAAAAAAATGACGTGGGGTTCCCCCCAAATATCCATACCAGACTTGAGTCTGATATGGATTTTAAGGGGAACTCCACTGCAAATTTAAAAAAAAAATGGCGTGGCGTTCCCCCCAAAAATCCATACCAGACCCTTTATCCAAGCACGCAACCTGGCAGGCCACAGGAAAAGAGGGGGGACGAGAGAGTGCCCCCCCTCCTGAACCTTACCAGGCCACATGCCCTCAACTATGGGAGGATGCTTTGGGGGTCTGTGACCCCTCAAAGCACCATGTTGATGGGGACAAGGGCCTCACCCCACAACCCTGGTCGGTGGTTGTGGGGGTCTGCGGGCGGGGGGCTTATCAGAATGTGGAAGCCTCCTTTAACAAGGGGACCCCCAGATCCCGGCGGCCCCCCTGTTTGAAATGGTAAGGGGGTACAAAAGTACCCCTACCATTTCACAAAGAAAGTGTAACAAAATTGTTTAAAAATACACTGACACCATTGGGAAAAGTCCTTTATTATAAATAAAAAAAAAGTCATTTAAAAGCAGCTATAATGAATTGTCGGCTCCCCATAATACAGTCATTGAAGGTCATTGATGAAAAAAAAAATGCGTGGGGTTCCCCCCAAATTCAATTACCAGGCCCTTTAGGTCTATGGATATTAAGGGGAACCCGGGTCAAATTTTTTAAAAAAAAAATCACGTGGGGTTCCCCCCAAATATCCATACCAGACCTGAGTCTGGTATGGATTTTAAGGGGAACTCCACGGCAAATAAAAAAAAAAAAAATCTATAATCCCACAATCTGGTGATAGTAAACCCACTGCTATTAACCACTTCAGCCCCGGACCAATTGGCAGCCAAAGGACCAGGCCCCTTTTTGCGATTCGGCACTGCGTCGCTTTAACTGACAATTGCGCGGTCGTGCAAAACAAAATTGGCGTCCTTTTTTTCCCACAAATAGAGCTTTCTTTTGGTGGTATTTGATCGCCCCTGCGGTTTTTATTTTTTGCGCTATAAACAAAAATAGAGCGACAATTTTGAAAACAATGCAATATTTTTTGCTTTTTGCTATAATAAATATCCCCAAAAAATATATAAAAAAAACATTTTTTTTCCTCAGTTTAGGCCGATACGTATTCTTCTACATATTTTTGGTTAAAAAAATCGCAATTAGCGATTATTGATTGGTTTGCGCAAAAGTTATAGCGTTTACAAAATAGGGGATAGTTTTATAGCATTTTTATTAATATTTTTTTTTTTACTAGTAATGGCGGCGATCAGCGATTTTTATTGTGACTGCGACATTATGGCGGACACATCGGACATTTTTGACACATTTTTGGGACCATTGTCATTTATACAGCAATCAATGCTATTTAAATGCATTGGTTCCTGTATAAATGACAGTTGTAGTGAAGGGGTTAACCACTAGGGGGAGGGGAGGGGTTATGGGCTGTGACGTGTGTGTTTTTTTTTTACATTAGGGGGCGGGGCTGACGTCTGACTTCATTGATCGGCTTTCCCGATGACAGGGAACAGCCGATCAATGACAGGCAGAGTAGGAAGCGCGGGGAGAGGTTTGTTTACACATACCTCTCCCCGTTCTTCAGCTCCGTAACCCGATCGCGGGACACCAGCGGCGATCGGGTCCGCTGGTCCCGCGGCCGGGGTCACAGAGCTCCCGACCGGGTCGCGAGCGCGCCGCTGGCGGCGCGCGCGTGACCCACAGGCAGGCACATGCACGATCACGTACAGGTACGTGATTTTGCCTGCCCGTGCCATTTTGCCGCAGTATATCTGCGTTAGGCGGTCGGGAAGCGGTTAACCTAATCCCTTAGTGTAAACAAGTGAAATACATTCAATCCAACAATAATATATATCGCTAAACCCTGTGTCATTGCATAAAATCATTTATCTATCATACAAAAATTCTATGAAACACCTCAGATATTAACAAGTAAATGTGCTGTACGTTTGAAAATAACTTCCTAAGCTATTGCTAGACTTGCCAAGTTTCACAAGTTTGCTGCACAATTGCAGCAAGTCTGCATTGCATGACTCCAGATCAACTTTCCTTGCAAACATTCTGCAAGTCTGCTGCAAGTTGTGATTGTGGAATTCCCTTCTACAGGCAATGGTCTCAGTGGGGGGCATCGATAGTTTCAAAAAACTATTAGATAAGCACCTGAACGACCGCAACATACAGGGATATGCAATGTAATACTGACATATAATCACACAAATAGGTTGGACTTGATGGACTTGTCTTTTTTCAACCTCACCTACTATGTAAGATTCTTCTCAGATGAACAGAGAGGGCAATCTGTCACAAAGACTTGAAGCACCGACCTGTATGTTGTCTACTGGGCGCTCGGGTTCGGCACATCGCGGATCTGGTGGACAGATTACTGGGAGGGGCTGGGAAATATCCGGCTGTCATGGTGCCGTTGGCATCAATTACAAAGTCAGGGGAAGATGGAGTTTCCTAAAAAACTATTTTAGGGACTTAGGAGCTAAATTGAAGAATAGGACCTCCGAGGTAGTATTCTCAGAAATACTACCGGTACCTTGAGCCACACCAGAGAGGCAGCGGGAGATTAGAGAAGTAAACAAGTGGCTGAGAAGCTGGTGTAGAAAGGAGGGGTTCGGGTTTCTGGAGAACTGAGCTGACTTCTCAGTAGGTTACCAGGTCTTTAGCAGGGACGGACCTACTAATTACCAACAATACATAATTGATCACAGACATGGAAATATGGGGCAATTTAGGAAACAGCGATCACTGGTCAATTTGTTTCAGTATAAATCACAAAAATAGGAAACATAAGGGGAATAGAAAGACACTGAATTTCAAAAGAGCCAACTTCCCTAAACTACGCTCCTTGCTAGAATATATTAAATGGCATAAAATTCTAGGAACAAAGAACACTGAGGAAAAATGTGTGTGCTTTAAGAGCATATTAAATAAGGGTATTAGCCAGTGCATCCCATTGGAAAAACATTTACAAGAGCAAATAAAAGTCCTGAGTGGCTTAACTTAACAAGAAATGTAAGGGAAGCTACCTCATGGCTAACAGAGGATGGAATTAGGAATAGACTTGAAAAACTTAAAATTAACAAGTCACCGGGACCAGATGGCTTACACCCGAGGGTCCTTAACCAGTACAATACTAGGCACTTTTGCCCCCTTCCTTCCCAGACCAATTTTCAGCTTTCAGCGCTCTCGCACTTTCAATGACAATTGCGCGGTCATGCAATGCAGTACCCAAATGAATTTTTTATCATTTTGTTCGCACAAATAGAGCTTTAGTTTGGTGGTATTTATTCACGACTCCGTTTTTTATTTTTTGCGATATAAGCGAAAAAATAGCGGAAATTTTGAAAAAAAAAAAATATTTTCTCTTTTCTTTTTTAAACGAAATCCAATAAAATCAAATTTTGTGATAAATTTAAGGCAAAATGTATTCTGCTACATGTTTTTAGTAAAAAAAAATTCCGTTAAGTGTATAATAATTGGTTCGCGTGATCATGGACATATGTACACAAAAGATCATGTACAGATGTGTGCAGGTGATCACGGACATATGTGTGCAGATAATCATTGGCACATGTGATTTTACTGGGACATATGTGGGGGACATGTGTTTTTATTATTTGGGGACATGTGTTTTTATTTGGGGACATGTGTGTTTTGGGGACATGTATGTTTTGGGGACATGTGTGGGGGACATGTGTGTTTACTGGTGTTTACTGGTTAGACTGGTGATTAGTGAGTAAAAAAACAGCTAATACTCACTGATCACCAGCCGGCTGCAGCGATCCGCTCTCCTCCCCTCAGCGACGACTTCCGTGTGAGGAGAGGAGAGCCGATTGCCTAGCAATCGGCTGTTTGGTTACATCACATGACGGCTGTGATTGGACATGGCCGTCATGTGATCAGGAGGGCCAATCACAGAGCCCTCCTGCCGATCCGAGATGTGCCGTGTCCGGGTGACACGAGCGCATCAGGATTGCGCCACTGCGCGGGCACACGCGCGATCCCCCTACTTCTGAAGGACGTTTGGGAACGTCCGATCAGAAGTAGGCGGCTCCCACCCGGCCATTTATATACAGTGGCCGGGTGGAAAGTAGTTAATGGACCCAGTCAAGTAATTGCCAGACCAGTGTTCCTAATTTTTACGAACAGTCTACTGACTGGAATGGTACCAGCTGCTTGGAGAAAAGCCAATGTAGCACCAATATTTAAAAAAGGACCAAGATATATACATGAGAACTACAGACCAGTTAGCCTAATGTCAATAGTTTGCAAGCTTTTGGAGGGGATGATAAGGGACTATATACAAGATTTTAGTAGTGAAAATTGTATCATTAGCAGTTAGCAGGGATTATTGAAAAATCTTTCTTGTCAAACCAATCTATTAACCTATGAGGAGGAGAGTTGCCATCTAGATAATGGAAGGCCGTAGATATGGTGTATCTGGATTTTGCAAAGGCATTCAATACAGTTCCCCATAAACGTTTACTGTACAAACTAAGGTCTGTCGGCATGGACCATAGGGTGAGTACATGGATTGAAAACTGGCTACAGGGGCGAGTTCAGAGGGTAGTGATAAATGGGGAGTACTCTGAATGGTCTGGTTTCTTGCAGGTTGCAGCAGTGTGAATAAGATTCATGGATAATACCTTTGAATTAGGCCCTATTCTCTGCATCCTGAAAGTGGGTCAAATTCGTCCCTGCACTACTTTGGTTTGACTTTGATGCAACTTGAGGTCCATACACCACAGGATTACACAGGCATTGGTCGCACAAGTGCAAATGGGGCCTAATTCAAAGGTGTTATCAATGAATCACATTAGCTCCCTTTCACACTTGGCCGACGTTACATGCAACTTGAGGTCCATAAGGCCCCTTTCACACTTGTGCGACCTGAAAGTCCCTCGATTTTGCAGCACTTTTTGCTGCAAATTTTTTGCGATTTTAAGCAATGCCTGTGCAATCTTGAGGTCTATGGACGCAGGAGTCACAGGACGAGTCGCAGTGTGAAAGTGTGAAAGTGGCCTTAGGGCAGGTTCACAATGCTGTGCTGTCACATCCGATGTGTGTGTGATGCAAACACAGCCATACAGATTGTATAGCTGAATTTGCATCGCATTCGAACCAAACTCGCTCATAGGGATGAGCCGATGTTCGAGTCAAACGTAAGTCCGACTTGAATATCTGGTGTTCAACCGTTCGCCAAATTTAGAACATTATGGGGCGTTCGCGGGAAATTCAAACGCCTGCAGAATGCCCCCTAATGCACTGCAAGATCGTCAATGCACTGTAAGATCGCAGTGCATTGACGGCTGCTGATTGGCCAAAGCATGCACCTGACCTGCATGCTTTGGCCAATCACACGGTGCTCTGCTGTGAGAGCAATAAATGGCCAAAGGCAGGGTGCCTTTGGCCAATCATGGCTCAGAGGGCTAAGTCCACGCCCCACACTATTAAGGCTGCTTACATAGCGGCTGTACATAGTTTAATGAATGAGAGCAGCAAAATTCAATTTCTAAAGGAAAAAATGTCATTTAAAATTGCTTGCGGCTGTAATGTATTGCCAGATCCCTGCAATATACACAGAAATCATTGAAAAAAATGTTGTTAGTCCCCCCCCAGTCCATAACCAGGCCCTTCAGGTCTGGTATGAATACTTTTTTTTAAAATGGCATTGGGTCCCCCCCAAAATCCATACCAGGCCCCCCAGGTCTGCTATGGATTTTAATGGGAACCCCGAGAAATAATTTCTTCACACAGTTCAAAAGCAGATTACCGTATATTTAACTGCTTGCTGCCCGCCCGTCCGCGGCTTTTTAACCATGTGATCGGCTGTGTTCAATCACAGCTGGTCACATGTAAACATGGAGATGCCAGTGGCAGCAATCAGTGCCCACCACTGCCCACAAGTGCCACCAATCAGAGCCCATTAGCAATGCCAGTTAGTGCTGGCAATCAGTGCCGTTTAATTCTCATTAATCCCATCAGTAATGCCCATAAGTGCCACCCATCAGTGCCCATTAGTTGTGCCTATCCGTGCCGCCTATCAGTGCCCACCAGTGCCGCCTATCAGTGCCCATCAGTGCCACCTATCAGTGCCGCCTATCAGTGATCATCAGTGCCACATATCAGTGCCACCTATTAGTGCCAATAAGTGCGGCATATTAGTGCCTCCTCATCAGTGCCAACTAATCAGTGCCTCCTCATCAGTGCCAACTAATCAGTGCCCATAAGTGCTGCCTCATCAGTGCCCATAAGTGCCACCTCATCAGTGCACATCAGTGAAGGCGAAAAATTACTTAGTTACAAAATTTACTGACAGAAAAAAAAATTTTTTTTCAAAATTTTCAAAAAATAAAAAACCCAGCAGTGATTAAATACCACCAAAAGAAATCTCTATTTGTGTGAAAAAAATGATAACATTTTTTTTTGGGTACAGTGTAGCACGACCGCGCAATTGTCATTCAAAGTGAAACAGAGCTGAAAAAAGGCTTGGGCAGGAAGGGGGTGCAAGTGCCCTGTAGGTAAGTGGTTAAACAATATACCGCATATTTCAGTAACATTTAGGCAATTATATCATACTCCAAACATTATTTCCATGTGCACTACTCCAGGTTTTAGCAGAGTAAGGGTTTGGGCGCTATTTGTTTTCAGGGAGCTATAGTAAAATAGATTTTGGGAGCATTTTTTTCACCAGCTCTATAGTGAATACCATTTTACCGTATTTGCGGTAATTAGCGCCGCGGTGCTATAGTAAATGCCCCCCGAAGTGTGTTACTGGCTAGATCACCAGGTGAAAACAGAGAGAAAAATAGCCTAAAAAAGAAAACTAAGAGTCACTGCATCTAAGGATTGGTAAGCTACAATATATTGCATTTGTGGTTTGGGTTTAACACCACTTTAACCACTGGTCTATATTGGCCACTATAACTGTTTTTGTACACATGTTAAAATAAACATTATGGGCCTGAAGGATATATTTTTTTTGGTGTTAAAACCATTTGTTGACTGCCCCACGTACATTTACTGTGGGGTGGTGGCTCCTCTGCGCAGAGTCACATATAGGTATGTGATTCTGCACTTTCGGGTCTGGGGCGCGCAAACACACTGCCGGTGACCCGCCCCCCCTGTGATTGGACACAGCAGAAGAGGTCTGGCGAACGTGATGTCTGCGAGGACCCGCCGATCGTTCGAGGCACAGGGATAACAGCGATCTGCCGTAAAAAAGGCAGATTGCCATGCCATTCTGTGATAAGGAAAGGCAGTGATCTTGTGTTTCTGCTAAGCAGAAACACTGATCTCTGCCTTCCCACAGTACAAGCATTTAACCCTTTGGTCACCCATGATGTTAACCCCTTCCCTGCCAGTGTCATTAGTACTGTGGCAGTGCATATTTTTTTAGCACTGATCACTATATTACTGTAACTGGTTCCCAGAAAGTGTCAGTTAGGTGTCAGATTTGTCCACCGCAATATCGCTGATTGCCAACATTACTAGTAAAAAAAAAATCTATCCCAGTTTGTAGACGCTATAACGTTTGGGCAAACCAATCAATATATGCTTATTGGGATTTTTTACCAAAAATATGTAGCAGAATACATAGTGGCCTAAATTGATGAAGAAATTTAATTTTTCTTAAATTTTTTTCTAAATTGTCTGTATTTTTTTGTTTATAGCGCAAAAAATAAAAACCGCAGAGGAGATCAAATACCATCAAAAGAAAGCTCTATATACATACCTCCCAACATTTTGAGATGGGAATGAGTGACACCTACTAGCAAACGTATGTAGGCATAGGACACACCCCCTGCCACACCCCCTTAAAGGAGAATTAACCCCCAAAAAAGGTCAGTTAAACCCACAAGGGCTTTTTTTTACCACTACTATTCCTTTATAATGGCTTTTAAAATTTACAAATGCAGCAATTTAGAAATTGGATGAAAGGTTTAGCACTGGAACACACTTTTTGAAAGTTAAAAGTGCATTTTATATACAACTATATAGATCAGACCAAAATGAGGGACAAGTGCAGAGATAAGAGGGACAAAGGGACATTGTTCCCAATCAGGGACAAGCTCTCAAAATCAGGGACAGTTGGGAGCTATGCGATTTGTGGGTAAAAATTGCGCAATTGTCACTTAAAATACTGCAGTGCCGTAACGCAAAAGTTACCCTACACAGAATGAAGGTAAATCTTGATAATCTCCAATAATATGGCTGCACCCTAAAGCTGGACACTTTTCAAGTAGCTTGATCTTCCAGGAACATGTGACCTACTGGAGGGCGGAGCGTACGTCTGCTGCTCAGAATTGGGTCCCGGAGCTGTCATTCCCCTAGCCGGAAGTGAGGCTGCTTAGTATCGGAAACAGGGGTGGGCTTCGATGAGGGAGCTGCTGGAGCTCGGTGGGCGAAGTTGGGAGAGGCCGAGGCTTGGGCCGAGGCCTGTGAGACTACCGGGGATATGCGAGGGGCAGCGGCAGAAGAGGAGGCCGCGTCCTACCGGGTGCTAAGCCGGTTGCTGGGCTGCGGAGCAGAAACAGGCGAAGAGGCCGCCCGACCCAGGCTCATGGTGTTCCGGAATACACTCCGAGGGGAGGAGGAGGCTTCAATAGAACCGGGGGCCGGGGAGAAAGCCGTGCCTGCAGAGGGGGCTCCTCAGTCGGCTGAACTGTGCCGCCACCGGAAAGCTGCGCACCCCGGGGAGGAAGGCTTGGAGTTGCAGCTGGGAGCGCTGGGGCTGCGGGGCGCCGGGTGCCCGTGTGAAGAGACCAGCGATGCGCTGCTGGTGCTGGAGGCACCTGAAGCCAGGAGGCTGGAGGAAGAGGAGGACGGGGAGAGCGGACAGGCCGGGGCCTCCGCCAGGAAAGGCACGGCGAGGAAGGGATCGTTCAGGATTCGCCTCTCCAGGATCTTCCGCACCAAGAGCTGCGCCGGAGCTGGAGGAGCCGCAGACAGGAGAGGAGCCGGAGACCTGGGAGGATCAGGGGGCAGCCTGACTGACATGTCCAGGGAACTGGAGCTGGGCAGGTAAGGGGTGTCATTATACTATCTTCTCATTCTGCTGTCCTGCAGAAGGCCATCATTACTAAAGCCTGCCAACATTTGTGGTGCTATTATTTCCTAATGGCACCCCAAACGCAGCCCTGTGACAAAAGGCATAACGCAAAACACGATTGGCTTTGAGCCCAAAAAGGTACTTGAGCTACATAGGTCATCCTGTTTAAAGCGGTTGTATACCCATTTAAAAATTTTATTTTTTTTTGTTAACTACCTGCAAGACAAAGTCATAATGAGCTAGTATGACTAGCATACTAGCTCATTATGCATCACTTACCTTAGATCGGGGCCCCCGACGCCGTGTTCTTCTCCCCCTCTGGCCGCATCCATCTCTAAACAGATACCCTTCCGGGTATCGCCGCTCCGGCCAATCACAGCGCCGCTGTGATTGGCCAGAGCGGTGAGGACGTCGCTCCGCGCATGCGTGCGGGACACTTCAACTGCGGTGAGCCGCAGCTGTGAATGGGGATTAACCCTGTAAATGCACTGTTGTCTATGGCGCGCATGCGCCGTAGACAACGTTGTAAAACGTTCTTTTCAAATATCTCCTAAACTGTGCAGGTTTAGGAGATATTTCTTGTACCTACAGGTAAGCCTTAATCTAGGCTTACCTGTAGGTGCAAGTTGAATTTTAGGGTATACAACCACTTTAAGAGAATAGACAGCCCTCTGCTATCATGCAAAAAAAAGTTGCTCAGGTGTAAGTTCAGTATGTGCAACGTGGGCAAATGCACGTTTGGCTGCTGCTATAGTTAGTGGTGCCCCAAACGTGCAAAACGCTTGACTGCACTTTCCAGGAATGCACCAAAGCAACCCATTCAAATGAATGGTGCTGTTCAAAAAAAAAAAAAAAAAGAGCAGTCAAAAACTCAACTCGCTTACTGGACACTTTTACTGCCTTCCTGACCAGGCCAGTTTTCACCATTCAGTGCTGTCTCACTTTGACAATTGCGCAGTCATTCAACACTACCCAAACAACGTTTTTATCATTTGTTGTCACACAAATGGAGCTTTCTTTTGGTGGTATTTATTCACCACTGTTTTTATTTTTGCTAAACAAACAAAAAAAGACCAAACATTTGGGTGGGGGACCTTTTCATAGTTCGTTAAAACTTTTTTGCAAACAGGTAATTTTTCTGATGGCCTGTACAGATTGGCAGGGTACTGGTGGGTACTGTAAGGACTGCACTGATAATCAGGACACTGATAATCCATGCCCTTATTATCAGTGTACATGTCCCTTTTAGAGAGGCCGGTTGTTGGCTCTCTTACAGCATGAGGAAAGGATTTCCGATAACCGGCTTCTATTTACATCCATGATCAGCTGTGATTGAACACAGCTGATCACTTGTAAAAGAGCTGCCGATTTGTCTCTAAGGGCTCTTTCACACGGACGTGTCCGTGTACGGAGCCCGCTCTGCTCAGCGGTGGGTCGCTCCGTCGATCCGCGCTGAGCAGGAAGATGACAGGTCTGTCTCTGCACACTGTGCAGGGATGGACCTGTCAGAGCGCCGCTCTCCCCTATGGGGGATCGGATGATGACGGACCGTATAGTCCGTTGTCCCCCGATCCGATGACGGATGGAAAAATCGTTTTTTTTCTCCGTCACACTTTTTCGGATCGGACATGTCACCACTGACATCCGACTCTCCATAGGTCTATGGAGTGTCCGTTCAGGTCCTGAATGGACCGTCCGTGTGAAAGGGCCCTAACTCAATATATCCTCCGGACACTGATCACAGAGCGATCATGGAAGGCTGTCATATGATGGCTTCCCAGAACTGGCCGCCCGCGCTGTAGCCGTCATTTGGGTATAGCGCAGTTGGCAAGTGGTTAATGTAAAGAAAAAAAATCACAAGGGGATGCTCATGAATGAGTAAACACCGCTTGGTGACTTGTACCTACCTGTAGGTACAAGGAATATCTCCTAAACATGCACCATTTTAGGAGATATTCACTATTTCTGCAGCCAGTGACATCACTGGTGCATGCACTTTGCACTCTGAATGGATTGCACAGCCTGTGAACTCAGAAGGAAGTGCATGTGAAGATGGAAGCCCTGTCACAGCGCACCGCTGGAGGGCTTCGTTTTAAGTTGTTAAAGTCCTTTACTACCACTTTAACCTGGAATCCAATGTGAAGTGTCCCATGTGCTGCTGGCTGCATTTTTAGGTGAGATCCTCTGATCCCCCCCCCCCACTCCCTCCAACCATAACAGCCATAATCTTCCCATGCTGGGGGGGTTATTAAAGCCAAGGGACCTGCCATATGCACTAGTCAAGAGTACCAACTGTGCCCACCCTTTTCACCCTCCTTCACTATTCATAGAAGCTGTACTACAGTTTCCATGAGTGAAAAATTATCTATGCATTTAGGAAGGATGGAATAAATGAAACTGCTCCATTTAGTGATCGCTTTTCTTGTACAATATTTTTGACAAAATATAAAAAAAGGGTCCTCATACATTTTGTACAATAAATCAAAATATCTATTTGAAATCCTCACTTTGTGCATCAACATGTAATGTGTCATTCAATTGCAATGTAAAAATATATTAAAAGATAGATTGCTTTTCATTTATGGAAGCTAAAACAAAGCTTCTATGAATGGAGGAGGGGCGTAAAGGGCAGGCATAGTCTACACCAGGGATATGCAATTAGCGGACCTCCAGCTGTTGCAGAACTACAAGTCCCATGAGGCATAGCAAGACTCTGACAGCCACAAGCATGACACCCAGAGGCAGGGGCATGATGGGACTTGTAGTTTTGCAACAGCTGGAGGTCTGCTAATTGCATATCCCTGGTCTACACTCTTGATCAGTGCATATGACCTGTTCCTTGGCTCATGGGGGTGCTTCAGAGGAAAGAAGATTTTGATTAATTGGCTGGTTAACCTTTAACAAAAAGCTGCCTATGCAGGTAAGGAGCAACTGTAGATAAAAACAAACTGCAACTTTGACCAAAGTTAAAGCGTAAAAAAAAAAAAACATTGAATTAATCTTTCCTAAAACTGTTATATTTAAAGCAGTGCTTCACCCTAAGGGGGCATTCTTCTTTAGGCCTCCACCCCCCTTTTCTGTTGGCAATTTTGAAGGGGGTGGGGTGGGTAGTTGCTAACTGGTTTTGACAGGTACCTGCTTCCAATTCCATTGGATTGCCGCGGCGATCCAATGGAATTTCTCCTCCCATGCAACCTTCTTTGAGACGTCACAGGTCCCGGAAGGCTGTGGGACCATTTACAAAGCACAAGCAGCCCACAGTAAACATGCCTTGACCCAAAGACCAACAAAGAAACACTGCACTGGATCCCTGGACAGGTAAGTATCCTTTTATTAAGTTAGAAAATAAAGTATTCTTTGTATATTAAAAAAAAAAAACACTGATGGGTTTACTTCCTCTTTGTTTCCCTGCAAAGGTAAAGCATATTATGTGTCACTTACACAGGAGCCTGCGATGTCATCGCTGTCCTCTTCTCCATGAAGCGTCCATCTTCCTTCTGGGTATCGCTGCTCCGGCGCTGTGAGTGGCCGGAGCAGAGATGACATCACTCTGGCGAATGCGCGCGGGAGCCGTCAGTGACGGCATGTTAGCCTTCACTAACGACATGCTCAGTCTGACGCGTTTCAGGGGAGTACCCCTTTCATCAGAGCCTACAAGTGGGCAATGGTCTCGGGAGACGAGACCATTGCCCGCTTGTAGGCTCTGATGAAAGGGGTACTCCCCTGAAACGCGTCAGCCATTCACTAGAGGAACCATCAGGTCCTCCCGGTGTCCAAGAATCGAGATTGGAAGTTCATAGCAGTGGACGTGTTCATCCACCCATGTTTTTGCCTGTACCGTGTACTCGTTTGTGAGTAGTAACTTTGCTGTTTTTATCTATTTTAATAAAGCCTTTTTAGTGGTAATGCACAAAGGTCGGTGCGCCCTTCTGTTTTTCTTGTTATATTATGTGCCATTATTGCATGTATTGTCTGCCATGCACCTACTAAATCATGGCAAACAAATACTTGTTCATGTTTTACTTTGACTCCTTCGATTAGCCACAATATAGATACCTCATTTAAAGTCCCGACCCTCTTTCTCTATGTACTCAAATAGGGATGGAGATGCATGTTACCATGCATCTCATTTAAAGTCCCAAAAAGCCCCCCTTTATTACTCCCGTGATGATGGGGGTGAGCAGTAACAACTGAAAGTGTCTTGGCAATGTCCTAATAACAAGACGAGATAATGCAATCTGTGGGAGTTTTTCAGACAGACTTCAAGATGTACGTAGATGGACTACACCTATAGCAAGGGCATCATTCAACTTTTGTCAAAGCACGGTTTGTTTTTATCCACAGGTGCTAAGGCAGGTTTATTTTTTTGTAAAGATGAACCAGCCCTTTAAAACAACAGTCAGCAGCACAAGGGACACATTGTAAGTACAGTCCCTTGTGCTGCTTTATCTAAACCGGATGTAAACCTGATTCATGAAATGTGAGCACAAATATCTGCAGTGTTTTCTTATCTCTCTTCAAAGCACTAAGTCCCGTGGCTTTCTCGTGCTTCGTTCTTCTGTTATCAGCATGATAACTTATGACACCTATGCTGACACATGTGACACGTGATAAAACCAGCCTGACGTTTGTGTCTGGGTGGGTGCTATAAATAGATTAACAACGATCTGGTCAATTCACAGCACAGGTCTGCAAGTCTCTTCCTATGAGGAAAGGGGGACTCCCCTCCCCCAGCTGGAACAGGAAGAGAAAATTCTAACAGGATGTGCAGGCTTCATGTACACTGGACGTTTTTACAACCCCTCCAACGATTTAACTTGACAGATGATAACCCGCCTAATGCCTGTGAACGAAGCACAGCTAAACACGAGTTACCGCGATTAGCCGCGTTTAGAAGCATTTGGTGCTTGAAATGCCTCTAAACTCAGCTTATGAACCTATTTTTTTGCATTCCAAAAAAAGCCTCAACTCAACTGCCTAGAAACGACTGTAAACGACCCTGTGTACACGTACTAATAGGATGACATGGAGGAGAGTTCAGGAGCAGTTGAAAAAAATGACCAACTGCTCCTAAACATCCGTTTACCAGCAGCAGTGTACATGAGGCCTTAACCGTATATAAAGCTGAAGACTGCAGATAGACATGTAAAACTTATGTAGGGAGATTTCTTTCATCCCTGTGTATCATCTGAGGCTGTTCACTTCACTGGGGATATGTGAGGGTTTACAACCACTTAAAATTTGGCTTTGAGCCCAATTCAGGGCTGCTTTTGAATATACTCATGCTTTGGGGTCCCCTTCTCTTTACCAGTACTGCATGGGTTCAGTGCTCGCTTGGTTAGGCATAAGACGGAATAAGGCCCCTTTCACACGGACAGTCCATTCAGGTCCGCCGGTCAGTTTTTTAGGCGGCCCCGAACGGACACTCCATAGACCTCTATGGAGGGATGGATGTCAGCGGTGACTTGTCCGCTGACATCCGACCCGATCCGAAAAAGTGTGACGGAGGAAAACCCTATTTTTCCATCCGTCTGTGGATTGGATCGGGTGACGACGGCCTCTACGGACCGTCGTCATCAGATTCCCCCATAGGGGTGAGCGGTGCTCTGACAGGTCCGTCCCTGCACAGTGTGCAGAGACAGACCTGTCATCTGCCTGCTCAGCGGGGCTCGACGGAGCGATTCCCCGGCTGAGCAGGTCGGGCTCTGTACACGGACACGTCCGTGTGAAAGAGCCCTAAGTAGAAAAGCTTACCTTGTTTCTTGCTACCCTGGCAGCAGGGCCGATCCTAGGGTCACAGATGCCTGGGTGCAGAAATATTTCTGGCGCCCCCCACGTGGGTGTGATCATCTTACCAACTACTCCCCTTTACAAATGTTACTATGGCAACGACTCAAACACAGATGCTTCCCTAAGAAGTCTTCGTTAACCCTAGGATCCTCCCATGATCTTTTAACAATAAAGAAAATACAGGAAGTGTGTACACTGAGACCTGGAGGGGAGTCTCCCTGATGCACACAGAGAGGGCTTCTGTTAGAGAGTCTGTTAGAAAGCCCCCAGACATAGTACAGGAGATGGTCAGAGACTGCAGACCTGATAAAGGAGATGGTCAGAGACTGCAGACCTAATACAGGAGATGGTCAGAGACTGCAGACCTAATACAGGAGATGGTCAGAGACTGCAGACCTAATACAGGAGATGGTCAGAGACTGCAGACCTAATACAGGAGATGCAATTGGGCGACTGGGGGTTGGGACTTTAAATGACGCAGGCAGGTGTAAAACATTTAGATTTATTAGAAAATCAATGGTAAGTTGCATGAGGGTAATCATGAGTACACCAAGAAAAGCAATGTTTTCCATTCAATGGATAAATATACAGCAATGACAATTGACCACAATAATATGTGCAAAGTGAGTACTAAAGCGCTGATAGGAGAATAAAAATGTTTTAGATAACCAAATAAAATAGATAAGATGACCAAATGATATGCTGCACCATTAAAGTGTGTCCTACACTTAAAAGAATAAGCAAATAAATACTAGAGTATAAATAGTGCGCAATATCAACCTTAGTCTATTTAGATCAGCAGGTGAGGTTAAAAGACAAATGTCATGGTGTAATAAAATATATAAGTGCTTGCGTGACAATCCCAGGTGCACAAAAATATATACGGTATATATAAACTTCAAGTTACAATGAGGTTGTAACCAATTTAATAAATAAATACACAATGTGTTAAAAATAAATACAATGTGTTTTAAATAAATAAAGTGCTTCAAAATGTGAGTAAAAACAAGTATGTGTTATAATGTGTCAAAGAAAGGAAATATCCAGTTTATGCCAGTGATGCATATGGGGATATATAAATTCCAAAAGCCAATACAGGCTTGACCTGATGGATTAGCTAATTAATTGATGAATTAATGGGTAAACGGCCGCCAGTTAAATATTATTATATTAATCCCATAGGTGATAGCAGTCCATTAAATGAGTTAGATAATTAATGAAATAACTCTTCACATCCACTAATGATATCCGGGACACAATTAGAAATGCTAGAGAAAAAAAAAGAGAGAAAAAAAGAAACTTCCCTTTATGCTGGGAATGTAGGGCGTTTTTTCCTTTTGGTTCCTCCTGATATCTTGCTCCGGTATGATATAAAAGAGAAAAAGACACAAACAAAAAACCATTGCGCAGCGCTCTATTCAACCATCAAACAAAGAAGATCTTTTAGGTGGTTGCCTACAGCTATACAACTCACATGTACCCAGTAGGTGTTTGCGTGTTCAAATCCTGCTAATGGTCAGGCTCAGATAGGGGGCTGTCAGCCCTTTCCTCCTCACTGTGCTGTGCTTAGCACTGTCACTTGGGCTCCTCCTCCCGACGCGTGTCATCACAGGTCACGTGACTTTCTCAAGGGAATAGCCCTGTGACAGCATGTGGAGGAATATATAGCAATCAGGTTTCCACAGTGACAGGTCGGTTTGAGTCATCATCCCATTCATTTGATCCGCCGCACCTGGTACCCACATGGAGATGTATTTAACTCATTTACTGCTGGTTTGGGCTACACATATTTATGTTTGCACTGCAGCCTACACAGTTACCGAGAAAAATGTAAAAAAACACTAGTGTGTGGAGCAAAAAGGAAACGCTTTAATTGAGCCTGCATTTAAACTTTAATGTGTTTTAAATGTCAGAAAGGTCGCTTTCTTTAATCACATATAAAAGTGTTAAAAAAAAATATATAAATATAATATAAAAAATATTAAATTAATAAAAATATATATATATATATATATATATATATATATATATATATATATATATGTCCTAACTTTTTTGCTCAAGAAACTGTCCAATACATATATGACATATATGTACGGTTATTGCACCCGCTGAGGCAATCAATACATTGTGGTTCTCAATTATATAATTGGTCCTGTCATACCAATGGATCTAAATTCATGCAGTACAGGCAAATAGAATTTATTCTGGCATCCACAGCAGCATGATAGTGTGAAAAGCGTTAATTTAGTTTTTTTTTTTTACCACTGTTTTCAAATAGCCGGACTGTACTAGTTTCTCACCCAATCCGGGTTGTTTTTCCCTCACCTATATCTACCATGCAGTCCGATTGTTTAATTTTTATGGTCCTTGTATCCTCTGCAATCGTCGTCTTTATTTTTAATTTGTATCTATATATTTTTTATATTTTTTTATATAAATATTTTTTTTAATCTTGTACTCTATTATTTGTATCTTTTTTTTAATGAACTTTTATTCATTTTTAAATTCTTTTCATCTTTTTCATTTTTATTTTTTTATTAATTTTCCTATTTTTTTTAAATTTTTTTTTAATTTTACACATTTTTTTTAACACTTTTATATGTGATTAAAGAAAGCGACCTTTCTGACATTTAAAACACATTAAAGTTTAAATGCAGGCTCAATTAAAGCGTTTCCTTTTTGCTCCACACACTAGTGTTTTTTTTACATTTTTCTCGGAAACTGTGTAGGCTGCAGTGCAAACATAAATATGTGTAGCCCAAACCAGCAGAAATACATCTCCATGTGGGTCCCAGGTGCGGCGGATTAAATGAATGGGATGATGACTCAAACCGACCTGTCACTGTGGAAACCTGATTGCTATATATTCCTCCACATGCTGTCACAGGGCTATTCCCTTGAGAAAGTCACGTGACCTGTGATGACACGCGTCGGGAGGAGGAGCCCAAGTGACAGTGCTAAGCACAGCACAGCACAGCACAGTGAGGAGGAAAGGGCTGACAGCCCCCTATCTGAGCCTGACCATTAGCAGGATTTGAACGCGCAAACACCTACTGGGTACATGTGAGTTGTATAGCTGTAGGCAACCACCTAAAAGATCTTCTTTGTTTGATGGTTGAATAGAGCGCTGCGCAATGGTTTTTTGTTTGTGTCTTTTTCTCTTTTATATCATACCGGAGCAAGATATCAGGAGGAACCAAAAGGAAAAAACGCCCTACATTCCCAGCATAAAGGGAAGTTTCTTTTTTTCTCTCTTTTTTTTTTTCTCTAGCATTTCTAATTGTGTCCCGGATATCATTAGTGGATGTGAAGAGTTATTTCATTAATTATCTAACTCATTTAATGGACTGCTATCACCTATGGGATTAATATAATAATATTTAACTGGCGGCCGTTTACCCATTAATTCATCAATTAATTAGCTAATCCATCAGGTCAAGCCTGTATTGGCTTTTGGAATTTATATATCCCCATATGCATCACTGGCATAAACTGGATATTTCCTTTCTTTGACACATTATAACACATACTTGTTTTTACTCACATTTTGAAGCACTTTATTTATTTAAAACACATTGTATTTATTTTTAACACATTGTGTATTTATTTATTAAATTGGTTACAACCTCATTGTAACTTGAAGTTTATATATATATATTTTTGTGCACCTGGGATTGTCACGCAAGCACTTATATATTTTATTATACCATGACATTTGTCTTTTAACCTCACCTGCTGATCTAAATAGACTAAGGTTGATATTGCGCACTATTTAGTATTTATTTGCTACCTGACCACAATAATACAAATCGCAGTTACAAGTGATCATTGAATAAAATAAAACAGTAGTTGGCATAAGACATGGCATATAATAGCTCTATGCATTTTGTGGATTCATCCACTCTTCAGGAGCATGCACGTGGAAAACTGAATGCTGTAATATAGTAGTATCAAGGATATCTGTAAGGTATGACCCTATCACGGAAAGGAGGTTTAAAATAAGGTAATTATAAATGATGATGCCTAGGATAAACCCCCCAAAGCCACTCTCAAAAAAATACTTACATAATCTATCTTAATGCAGTAACAGCAATGAGCCAAAATGGGTCAGAATAACCCCTTAGGGATATCGCTAGAGGGAACTTAGGTGGTTGAGGCAGACCAGGGCTGAACAGAGATGATTTCCAAGAAAGAAAGATTCCAAAAGTAGGGATGGTCAAGAATAACCATGTGTGCTGAGAACAAAACATAAGTCATAAAATAGGTTGGGAACTCGTTGTGTGATACAATATGTAATCATGTCCTAAACTTGGTAAAGGAAAGGATAATGAGATACTAATGAGTGTAAAGGTAGGTTAAGTTAGTGAGAGCAAAGTATGGTGAAAGTAAAGTATTAGAATGGTTGGAAAGTAAAATGAAAAGTAAAAAGTGTTGAAAAACCAAGGAAAATTGGGTAAAATGCAAAGTCCAAAGTGAAAAGGTGAAAAACAATAAGTCACCCAATTGCATTCATTAGCTAGGGATGGAGGCAACCGACCTTACCCAGTCACTGCCTCATATAAAGTCCCAACGTTTTCTCGTTTTAACGTTTTCTTTCATAGTACAGGAGATGGTCAGAGACTGCAGACATAATACAGGAGATGGTCAGAGACTGCAGACATAATACAGGAGATGGTCAGAGACTGCAGACATAATACAGGAGATGGTCAGAGACTGCAGACATAATACAGGAGATGGTCAGAGACTGCAGACATAATACAGGAGATGGTCAGAGACTGCAGACATAATACAGGAGATGGTCAGAGACTGCAGACATAATACAGGAGATGGTCAGAGACTGCAGACATAATACAGGAGATGGTCAGAGACTGCAGACATAATACAGGAGATGGTCAGAGACTGCAGACATAATACAGGAGATGGTCAGAGACTGCAGACATAATACAGGAGATGGTCAGAGACTGCAGACATAATACAGGAGATGGTCAGAGACTGCAGACATAATACAGGAGATGGTCAGAGACTGCAGACATAATACAGGAGATGGTCAGAGACTGCAGACATAATACAGGAGATGGTCAGAGACTGCAGACATAATACAGGAGATGGTCAGAGACTGCAGACATAATACAGGAGATGGTCAGAGACTGCAGACATAATACAGGAGATGGTCAGAGACTGCAGACATAATACAGGAGATGGTCAGAGACTGCAGACATAATACAGGAGATGGTCAGAGACTGCAGACATAATACAGGAGATGGTCAGAGACTGCAGACATAATACAGGAGATGGTCAGAGACTGCAGACATGATAGGAGATGATCAGAGACTGGAGACATGATAGGAGATGATCAGAGACTGGAGACATGATAAGAGATGGTCAGAGACTGCAGACATACTACAGGAGATGCTAAATATATAAACTCACGCTAATGGTGTATCTGTGAAAAAAAGAGAAAGCAGCAGCTATACACAAAGTGCTGATCACTTGAAAAACGTATAAATATAAAATCTAGCGCTCACAACTGTTGAAATATAAAAAACAAACGTGTGAAGTAACATAATCGAATAGTTGACAAAATAAAGTCCAAATAAAAATATATAAAGTGACTCTGGGTGCTTCAATCCGAAGCAAAACAAACGTGCAGAAATATTGCAGATGTATTCAGGTGCAAAACACCCCCTCATGTATCCCCACTCACCAGATCGTAATGACCCCCCAGCTTTTCAGTCTGGTGGGTCGCTTTAGGCTTTATATTGGTGTCCAGGGCCAATGGAGTAGTCAAGTCTTCAGATCCAAATGATTTTTAAATGAAGATGCTCAGCAAAACTAACAAATACCCAAAAGTGAGGAACAAGAGATGGTCAGAGACTGCAGACATATTACAGGAGATGGTCAGAGACTGCAGACATATTACAGGAGATGGTCGGAGACTGCAGACATATTACAGGAGATGGTCGGAGACTGCAGACATATTACAGGAGATGGTCAGACTGCAGACATAGTACAGGAGATGGTCGGAGACTGCAGACATGATACAAGAGATGGTCAGAGATGGTAGACATGATACAAGAGATGGTCAGAGACGGCAGACATGATACGAGAGATGGTCAGAGACTGCAGTTCCTATGGACGTTGGTAGATAATGGCCGATCGGCCCTCTCAACTGACCCAGCAACAATGGTTCCTCTGATCAGGAGTCTACTCACTCTGAATTGCCCATGGCGACTCCGCTGGGTAGAGCCCAGATCTGTATTCTGGCAATGACTCCATTCCTTTCTCCGCCATGTATGGCGCCAGGCTGTGTCTTTCCCTCTGGTGGCGCAGGGCAGCGGGGTTCTCTCTCTGATGGCGTTTCCTCAGCACTGCCCGCTCCCTCTGGAGTCCTGGGTGTACTTTCCTGAAAGCTTTCCTGGCTCTCTCCCATTCAGCTGAGCATGCTGTGTGGGCTGAAGTTTCCGTGTTACAGTGGGGCTGCCAGTCCTCGGGACTACATGTCCCACAATCCTCTTCTTTGCTCCTTTTTTTCCCTTCCCTGGCCGATATGAAGGCGGGGGAAGAAACACAGTGCGCCGCTCACTAGTACAGCAACGAGGAGAGGGGAAATAAGTGCAGTGGCGTCACTAGGGTTGGTGTCACCCCTCCACCAACTATAGTTGCCCATCAGTATAGACCCCCCTCTATCTGTACAGACCCCCCTCAGGACAAACCCCCCCTCTATTAGTACCAAACCACCCCCCTCCATTAGTAAAGACCCCCCCTGAACAAACCACCCCCCCCTCTATTAGTACAGAACCACCCCCCTCTACATTAGTATAGACTCACCCAGGACAAACCCCCCCCCCTCTATTAGTACAGACCCCCTGGGACAAACCACCCCCTCCTCCATTAGTATAGACCCCCCCAAGACAAACCACCCCCCCTCCATTAGTACAGACCCCCTGGGACAAACCACCCCCCTCCTCCATTAGTATAGACCCCCCCCCAGGACAAACCACCCCCTCCTCCATTAGTATAGACCCCCCAGGACAAACCCGCCCTCCATTAGTATAGACCCCCCCCAGGACAAACCACCCCCCCCCCCCATTAGTACAGACCCCCAGGACAAACCCCCTCTCCATTAGTATTGACCTCCGACAAACCACCCCCAACCCTTCATTAAGTTAATAAAAAACACCCGGGCGGCAGCTGGAGAGGAGAGGACAGTGTGCAGCCACGCCGCCCAGGTGGAGAACGGAGAGTGTCAGGCTTGGGCAGCAGGCGGGAGTTGCACACAGGAGGAGGAGTGTGTACACACGTCGGGCACGGACCGCCCCCCCCCCCTCAGTGATATCACTGCGTGGCTGGTCTCTCTGCACACAGAGACACAGCCGCTCCGATCTCCGCTCTCCTCCTCTGACAGGAGGAGGGAGGGGGATGGGCTTTGGCAAGAAACACAGCGGCGGCCACGGTGACCGGCGGAGAGAGCCGCCTACGGACAAGGAGAGGAGGAGGGAGGGGAGCTCTCTGGCGCTTCAGCGCCCCCACCTCTGTGGCGCCCCGTGCACCCCGGCCAGGATCGGCCCTGCCTGGCAGTCAGAGGTCTTCTCTGCTGCCCAATGCATTGTATATGTTGCATCAGAGAACTGTGACTGGCCAGGCAGCAAAGTGAAGCAGCTTTGGGGGGGGGGGGGGGGGGGGGACCAGTCTCACAAAAATAGAAAAGCCTGCATGAACGAGGAATAAGGATTTGTACTTGTTCCATTATTAGTCAAACTAGCTATTTACTCCCCACTGCGTAGGTAAATTTAAAAGCAACCCAGAATTGGGCTTTAAAGGGTTTTTATTGTCTCCTTCAGCTTTTATATTTTAAAGTATATGTTTAGAGGTGCGCATCTTCACTGGTCTCGCGATTCGATTACGATGATCAGGTCTTCGATTCCGTGATGCATCATGATTACTGACGATGGTCAAAGAAATTCAAGCATTTGGTAGAATTCCATTTCTTAAATTTTATCTGCTTAAAAAAAAAAAAAAAAAAACACTCCCTGCATATAGCAGGACAAGGACAAAGAAGAGTCCCAGGATATGAGGGAGGGGTAGGAACTGAAGGATGGAAAAATCCATGCATAAGAAATGAAGGATGGAAGAGTCTGGGGATGGAGGAATCCATGGATAGAGAATGGAAGGCCAGAGGAGTCTGGAGATGGGAACTGAAGGGTGGAAGAGTATGGAGATGGAGGAATCTATGGATAGGAACAGAAGGATGGAAGAGCTGCTTCGTGTAGGCTCTTTTTTTTTTTTTTTTTCAAATATAAGTTTTTATTAAGTTTTCAGAAAGAAAAGGGGGGCAAAGGCCCCAACAGAACACACAATCATAAACTCAAAGTGAAGGTCGCAGCCTCCCAACAATATGTGATATTCCTGTACAATGCACCTCTTAGCGGCTTGTATGTACCCCTCTATCGCCCAATCCTGATATATAGATTTGTCTTCTGTACTCGGGTTCATAGAGATGAGTATAAACTTCCAAAGCCAGTTGTGATGGCTTAGGTCGGGAGGACCCTTCTGTAGATAGAGAAGTAGAACGATAGGAAGGAAAGAAAGAATAAGTATAGAGAAGAGAAGAGAGGGGGGGGGGGGGGGGGGGAGGGGAGGGGAGGGCTGGAGTTCATGGTCTTTATATGCTGGTAACATACTATATCCCGGGCGTGTAGGCTCTTAACCCCCGTGTATGCTGGAATCCCTGTAGTTAGGGGTGGAGACGCTTTCCCACCCGAATATCACTTCAGAGCCTCAAATTCCGGGTCCCAAATATCTCTTTATTAACACAGAGAGAACTGCGAGTCAGTCCTCTCCTGATTAAAGCTATTCCTGAGAATTCCTCAGCCATCCTGGGTGACCCCCTGAATACTACCACACTTCCCTTAAAGGGACCATAACCCAAATATCGGTGCTATATAGCACCCGTCCAGGACCTTGTCCTTTACACAGGGTTGGGGGTTTAATGGTCTCTTCCTGGAGTCCAGGGTTAGGAATGTCATAGTGCTTTCTGTTAAAGTGGAGTTCCACCCAAAGGTGAAACTTTTGGCTTTAACCGCTTCAATACAGGGCTTTTAAACACCCTTCCTTACCAGAGCACTTTTTGCGATTCGGCACTGCGTCGCTTTAACTAACAATTGCGCGGTCGTGCGACGTTACACCCAAACAAAATTGACGTTCTTTTTTTCCCACAAATAGAGCTTTCTTTTGGTGGTATTTGATCGCCCCTGCGGTTTTTATTTTTTGCGCTATGAACAAAAGAAGAGCGACAATTTTGAAAAAAAAAACACAATATTTTTTACTTTTTGCTATAATAAATATCCCATTTTTTTTTTTTTAAAAAAACAATTTTTTTCCTCAGTTTAGGCTGATACGTATTCTTCTACATATTTTTGGTAAAAAAAATCGCAATAAGCGTATATTGATCGGTTTGCGCAAAAGTTATAGCGTCTACAAAATAGGGGATAGATTTATTGAATTTTTTTTTTTTTTTTTTTTTTTTTTTTTTTTTTTTTTTTTATTATTTTTTTTTTTTTTTTTTCTTTTCGTGACTGCGACATTGCGGCGGACACTTCGGACACTTTTGACACATTTTTGGAACCATTCACATTTACACAACGATCGTTGCTATAAAATTGCAGTGATTACTGTGTAAATGTGACTGGCAGGGAAGGGGTTAACACTAGAGGGCGCTGGAGGGGTTAATGTGTTCCCTAATAGACGTGATTCTAACTGTAGGGGGAGGGGACTTAAGGGGAGGAGACCGATCATGTGTTCCTCCGTACTGGGATCACATGATCGGTCTCCTCTGCACTGACAGGACGTGGAGCTGTGTGTTTACACACACAGCTCCACGTTCCCGCCCGGTCCCGTTGTTTTAACGGGCAATCGCGGGTGCCCGGCGGACATCGCGGCCGCCGGGCACTCGCACCGGGTCCCGAGTGATGCCGCGGGCGCGCGCGCCCCCCCAGGCGGCCGGGAATCCGAGGACGTCATATGACGCCCACCCAGGATGGTAGATCCACCTTGTGGGCGTCATATGACAGTGTGCGGTATTGAAGCGGTTAAGGAGTCCTGACCCCCCTTACATGCCACAACTGGCATGTCATTTTTTTGGGGGGGGGGGTACCTAGTTTTGACAGGTACCAAGCTCCCACTTCTGCTCGGGTCACCTAGGCGGCCCCTCCCTCCAATTTTCTGGGACATGCCATTCAGGACAGCGCAGTGAAACATGCGCACCCGGCTGTGAAGCTGCATGCTGTCACAGCCAGTGCCCACAGCGCCGGGGACAGGCGGGAGAGAGAATGGAGGGTTTGGGTGGTAGGGGTGCAACGGATCAAAAAACTCACGGATCGGTTCGATCCTCGGATCAGGAGTCACGGATCGGATCATTTTTCGGATCAGCAAATAATAATTGAATTTGCAAAAACCTGTGAAAATTCCGCCACCATATAGTCCCCACTGTAATATCCACATCATCTCCCCCACTGTAATATCCACGTCATCTCCCCCACTGTAATATTGGCTGGGTATCGCAGAGTATTGGCTGGGTATCGCAGAGTATTGGCTGGGTATCGCAGAGTATTGGCTGGGTATCGCAGAGTATTGGCTGGGTATCGCAGAGTATTGGCTGGGTATCGCAGAGTATTGGCTGGTATCGCAGAGTATTGGCTGGGTATCGCAGAGTATTGGCTGGGTATCGCAGAGTATTGGCTGGGTATCGCAGAGTATATGCAGGGTAATGCAGGATATTGGCTGGGTAATGCAGGGTATGTTTTTACAAGTGATCGCTCCGTCATTTGACGGAGCGATCACATTGTAAACAGTGGCCGGGTGTACCAAGATGGCCGCCGCTCCGGAGCTAGGCCGAAGCCGCGGCCTTTCCTAAGGCCGCCGGGTGTACAAAGATGGCCGCCGCCGCTCCGGAGCTAGGCTGAAGCCGCGGCCTTTCCTAAGGCCGAGGCCACGGAGCGCTCCGCGGATCGCGGGGTGTGCCGATCCGAACGGGGTGGCCCGTTCGGATCACGGATCGGCGACGATCCGTTGCACCCCTATTGGGTGGCCACGTCATTGGACCATGGGACAGGTGAGTGTGTATTTATTAAAAGTCAGCAGCTACACTTGTGGCTGCTGACTTTTAATAAAAAAAATCGACTGGAACTCTACTTTGAATGAAAGATAATCTCTCTCACTTAAAAAGGGCTCTAATCTGGTGCACTACAAGGGTACAGGCATTCACACACACTGCTGGTGGGAGGTCAGGTGGAATTAGAATTTACAGCTGACAAACAGCACTGTGAAGTTCCCTGTACTGTCTCTGTGCTGACAGTTCCCCTGGGCTTCCTGGTTTACACCTTCCAGCACACTAGGAGTTAACACAGTGGAATGTGCACAGTTGCTTTTGCACTCCAAACTACTCTGAGTTGTTTAACCACTTGCCTACCAGGCACCAACACCCCCCTCCCATCCAGACCAATTTTCAGCTTTCGGTGCTCTCACGCTTTGACTGACAATTACTCAGTCATGCAACACTGTACCCAAATGAATTTTTTGTCCTTTTTTTCCCCCACAAATAGAGCTTTCTTTTGGTGGTATTTGATCACCTCCTGGGTTTTTTATTTTTTGCGCTATAATTGAAAAAAAAACAAATTTTGAGAAAAAACGCATTTTTCTTTGTTTCTGTGATACAATTTAGGAAATTATTAATTTTTCTTCATAAATTTTGGCCACAATTTATACTGCCACATATCTTTGGTAAAAATAACCCAAATTAGTGGAAATTATTTGGCCTTTGTGAAAGTTACAGACTCTACAATCTGTGGTGCGAATTATACAAAATTGATCACAAGGTATTTAGTAAGAGGCATGGTGATCTTTTTGATGTTGTCATTTTTTTCCCAAATGGTGGCCAAAATTGATCACATCTGATGTACTCTCTCATTTCTTGTGACCTGAACAAGCCAGGAAAGAACAAATACCCCCCAAATGACCCCTTTTTTGAAAGTAGACATTCCAAGGTATTTAGTAAGAGGCATGGTGATCTTTTTGATGTTGTCATTTTTTCCCACAATTCTTTGCAAAATGAATTATTTTATTTTTTTTCTACAAAATTGTCATTGTAATAGGTTATTTCTCTCACATGGCATGTGTATACCACAAATGACACCCCAAAATAAATTCTGCTACTCCTCCTGAGTATTACGATACCACATATGTGGGACTTTTCCACAGCCTGGCCACATAGATTGGCCCAACATGCAGGGAGCGCCATCACGTGTTCTAGGAGCATAAATTACACATCTAAATTGTTGACTACCTATTACACTTTTGAAGGCCCTGGAGCACCAGGACAATGACGCATGACACTGACGTGGCACTGATGACACGACACTGACGTGGCACTGATGACAGATGGTACTAATACGGGGCACTGATGACAGATGGTACTAATACGGGGCACTGATGACAGATGGAACTAATACGGGGCACTGATGACACGTGACACTGATGACAGATGGCACTAATATGTGGCACTGATGAGAGATGGCACCCATACATGGCACTGATATCACGTGGCACTAATATGTGGCACTGAGAGATGGCACTAATACGTGGCACTGATGACAGACGGCACTAATACGTGGCACTGATGACACATGACACTGATGACAGGTGGCACTGATACGTGGCATTGATGACAGGTGACACTGATAACAGATGGCACGTGACACTGACAGGTGGCACTGATGACAGATGGCACTGTGGCACTGACTACAGGTGGCACTGACTACAGGTGGCACTGACTACAGGTGGCACTGACTACAGGTGGCACTGACTACGTCACTGGGCACAGATGTCACTGGGCACAGATGTCACTGGGCACAGATGTCACTGGGCACAGATGTCACTGGGCACAGATGTCACTGGGCACAGATGTCACTGGGCACAGATGTCACTGGGCACAGATGTCACTGGTGGCAGTGGGCACAGATGGCATTTGATTTTTATTTACTTTTTTAAAAACTTACGGCGCTGCAGCCGTTCATCTCCCCCCTCCTCACACGCTGTCTCTGTGTGAGGAGGAAGAGGAGCGGCGCTGAGAGATGATCTCATATATTTACATATGAGATCATCTCTCATTGGCCAGGGCGATCGTGCTGTAAACAGCCGCTGTTATTGGCCGTTTACAGCGATCTGTGATTGGCCGTGTCCGAGGGACACGGCCAACACAGAATTTCCCTGCTGCGCGCTCGTGAGCGCGCACAGGGAACGAGGAAAGGGGAGGCCGTCATATGACGGCCTCCCGGGATTTCACATCCGCGCTGTGGCCGTCATATGACGGCCTCCCGGGATTTCACATCCGCGCTGTGGCCGTCATATGACGGCCTCCCGGGATTTCACATCTGCGCTGTGGCCGTCATTCGGCTACGGCCGGATGTGAAGTGGTTAAAGGGGGATTCCACCCTAAAGTGGAACTCCCGCTTTTCGGAACCCTCCCCCCCCCCTCCGGTGTCACATTTGGCACCTTTCAGGGGGGAGGGGGGTGCAGATACCTGTCTAAGACAGGTATCTGCACCCACTTCCGGGCATAAACTCCCACGGGAGTTTACGCCACCTCCTGTCCCGGCGCGCTGTCTGCCGGGACACACACGTGACCCGGCAGACGGCGCTGAGGATTCTCATTGCGCCGCGCGACTCGCGCATGCGCAGTAGGGAATCGGGAAGTGAAGCCACTTCCTGATTCCCTCACCGAGAATGGCGCCGGCTACAGCAGGGAGCCGAGCGATCGATCGGCCTCTGCTGCCGACACCGCTGGACCCTGGAACAGGTAAGTGTCCATTTTTTAAAAGTCAGCAGCTGCAGTATTTGTAGCTGCTGGCTTTTAAATTTTTTTTTCAGTACAATCCCGCTTTAAGGACCAAAGTGATGAACCATTTATAGCAGAGCTGAGCTTTACAGACCTATTGAAATGTTTTTTTTTTTTTTAGAGGAAACCTCTTACCAGAAATTTTGTCTAAGAAATAGGCTTATTGTTATAGAGGTCTGGTGAGTGGGGGTCAGTTCACAAGTGGATAGAGTATTTTTCAATATACATATCTGCACTAAGAAAATCGTTTTTAGATCAGAGAACTGTGTATACATGCAGAACATATTGACTTTTTTTTGAGGTCTTGATCATAGTGGGGGACTTGCCATGTAAACATGTGGTCAATAATTAAATAGGTTGACATTGATGTTCAAAGCAAAAGCAGAATTAGTGTTACATAATAAATTTTCTATGCTGAGTAAAGGGTAAATGCATAACCGATATGTAAATTTATCACAAAGATCACACTACCCCCCCCCCCCCCCCCCCCCCCCCCCCCCCATGACACTGCTTTTATCTTTCCTTCTCTGGAGGCTGGTGTCATCTATTCAAGCATCATCCAAGGTCCCAACCTACTTCAAATAAGGACTTCATATTTTGCTGTTCTTGTGCATCATGTGTTAATGTGTTAAATGTACATGTCATGCAGCATTTTTTTAATTCTTTAATTCAGAGAACCACACCACAAAGTAGTGCAAGCTGTATGTCAATGAATAATAAATTCATTAATGTTTTACTCAGATTGTTTTTGGAATCGGCATGAATCGGCATGATATGATTCAGAACAAAAGAGAGAACTTTAGTAAAACAAAGCAATGTCTCCCCTAACTTCCGGGGTCCCCATCAGAGTCCACCTTGGGTACCCTGATATAACAGAGTCTCTAATCAGAGTCCACCATAGGGATCTTCTCTTAGGGTTCTTATCTGAGTGTCCTTGCATCAGATTCTCGATCAGTCAGTGTGGCATCGGGCGCAAGTACGGACAGAGGAAATTATTTTTCTGTTGGGGTAAGCAAGTCATCAGTTGTTAGGACATTGGTTGCCTCTGCTCAACAGAAGTCTGTTTAAAGTGGATGTAAACACTCTCCTATACCCAGTGAAGTGAACAGCCTCAGATGATAGAGATTAAACAAATCTCCCTACTTAAGTTTTACATGTATACCTGCTGTCTTCAGCTTTCTATATTCTTTAGAAAATGCACATCGTGTTGGAAATGTTTCTTCCTGTTTCAGTAGTAGTAGGAGGAGAGTCTGGGCATACACGGTGTGTTAGCTGATTGTAGGGAAGGCACCCCCCACTCCACATAGGCAGAGGAACACAGAAACTTGCAGAGCTGTGTTGTGAAAAGACAAGCTCTCCCTCTCCGACACAAATTTCCAGCTTGTCAGAAGTTATGCTAACAGAGGAACGGAGCAGCAGGAAGACGCAGCACTTAGTGCTTTGGAGAGAGATAAGTAAACATTACAGATATGTGCCCATGTCAGATTTCATGAATGGGGTTTACATCCACTTTTACCATTTCAATACTGGCCACTTTTTTTCCCCTTTCTGCTCAGGCCAATTTTTAGCTCTCAGCACTGTCGCACCTTGAATTAAAAATTGCCAAATCAGTCGCGCACCATGAAAATTTTGGGGAAAAAAACGTTTTTATCAGTTTCTATTCTAAAATTTGGTAAATCTTTCTTCATAAATTTCTTTGAAAATGTATTCTGCTAAATTTCTTTGGTAAGAATAGCCCAAATCATTGTGTGTGTGTGTGTGTGTGTATGTATGTGTGTATGTATGTGTGTATATATATATATATATATATATATATATATATATATATATATATATATATATATATATAATATATATATATATATGAACATTTCTTTTTTTTTTCTTTTCTGCACTCCTGCCCAGTGTAAACAATGTACTATCAGCCTTGCCAGTCATCGGCACTCCTCACACAGAGGCATCGTCTGTTTACATGTGACAACATGTAATTGGACACAGCTGATCACATAGCGAAGGGCCAATGTGATTTGCCCTTTACCGCAATCTGTAATCCTCTGTGTCCAAAGGACACATCAGTCACAGAGGGTGCATGTGAGGTGTGGTTCTGGGAGGACATTCCCCCAATAATTTCCTGTTTTGGTAACAGGGCAAAGTGAAGAAGGGGAATCTCTCCAATGGGACACAGACAGCTAAAAAAAAAAAAAAAAAAAAACTGACCTGGTTATAACTCCTTACTCTATCCTAATAATAAAATTGACGTTATTTCTACTTTAAAGCTGAACTCCAGGACCCCTGCAAAATGTCACCCTCTGCAGCTGTTCAGTATGCATATGAGAGAGCTCTTCTTGTTGCCAAAGGAAAAAGCTCAGTTAAGCAGAAATGTACCTTTTGAAAAAGTCTGTGATGTCATTGCTCCTGCATTTAAACAGCACTGGCTGTGACTCTGAGGAGGGATCAGAGAGGCAGCTACATCACATCCACTCTCTGAGCAACATAGGAATTGCAAACTACAGTTCCCATGAATGCATGGAAATTGCTTCTATGGATGGCAGGATTACAGTGTGAGGTTGTGGTGGGTGGGACAGACCAGAAGACTCCTGGCCTGTCCCTTAACAGCACAAAGGGAGTGGGTGGGTCACACCGCGAGTCTGAACCCAGGTTCCCGCCCACTAGATGAAGTAGCAGTGTAATGACCTCATGCTTGATCTAACACAGGACTACGTAGGGGAAGCTAACAGGACTGTTGGTCAGGGGAAAAGGGATCTCTGCCACCAGTGTTGTAAACAGGAAATCGGAATGACACAATAGGATTGAGCAGTGATTCAAGGGAGGATTTGGAAGAAGCAGAACACTTGTATGAAAAGAGCTCAAGGTTTTGGTATAAGGTAGAGCTGCACAATTAATCGTCATCGCGATTTTGACTAAAGCGTTTCACAATTCTTTCTATGTAAAGAATTCTCTCTGCTCTTCTGAAGCCACAGCCCTAAAAAGAAAGGAAGAGAAAAACTGGGCAGCCTGCCAAGAATCGAAACATTCTTTATCAGTTGAACTTAAGTATAAACATTGTAACAATTTGTCAATGGAATAGACTTTGGGGTTGATTTACTAAAGGCAAATCCACTTTGCACTACAAGTACACTGGCAGTGCACTTGGAAGTCCAGTCGCTGTAGATCCGAGGGGGACATGCAAGGAAAATAAAAAAAAAAACAGCATTTTTCCTTGTAAACGATTGAATGATAAAATTGGCAGAGCTTCCCCCCCTCATTTCAGATCTTCCCCCTCAGATTTACAGCCACTGCACTTCCAAGTGCACTTGCAGTATACTTGTAGTGCAAAGTGAATTTGCCTTTAGTAAATGAATCCCTTTGTGTGTAAATGAAAAAAGTTTAACCACTTAAACACTAAGGGCTCTTTCACAAGGGGCGGATCAGTGCAGATCCGCCCCGTGGATAGCCGCTTGCTCAGCGGGGATCGCCGGAGCAATCTCCGCTGAGCAGGAAGATGACAGGTCCGTCTCTGCACTCCGTGCAGGGACAGACCTGTCGCAGCGCTGCTCTCCCCTATGGGAGATCGGGTGACGACGGACCGTAGAGTCCGTCGTCATCCGATCCGCTCTGCAGACGGATGAAAAAATGGGGCTTTCCTCCGTCTGCAGAAACGGAGCATAGCGGGCATGGACGAGAGCGGGTGTCAGCGGATGCTCATCCGCTGACACCCGCTATCCCATAGGGATACATGTATGTCAGTTTTTCATCCGAAAACGGAAGGATGAAAAACGGACATACGGTCCGTCCGTGTGAAAGAGCCCTTAATCTTTTTCTGACATTTGTTGGTTTCAAGTTAAAATAAAAAACATTTTTGCTAGAAAATTACTTGGAACCCCCAAAGCAAAGTAACCAAAACTGCAATGTTTATTTTCATAACACATCACAGGAAGCACCTCCATCGTTAACAGAGGACAGAATTAAAATTGGACTTGGGAAAATTAACATTAATAAATCACCGGGACTGGATGGCTTGCACCTGAGAGTACTTGGGGAACTCAGTCAAGTAATTGCCAGACCATTGTTCCTAATTTTTACTGACAGTCTGCTGACTGGAATGGAACCAGCTGATTGGAGAAAAGCCAAATGTAGCACCAATATTTTAAAAAGGGCCCAAGATCCATCCCTGGGAATTACAGACCAGTTAGCCTAATTTAGCATCAATAGTATGTAAACTCTTGGAGGGGATGATAAGGGACTATATACAAGATTTTAGTAATGAGAACGGTATCATTAGCAGTAATCGGCATGGATTCATGAAGAATCGTTCTTGCCAAACCAATCTATTAACCACTTTAAGACCAGCCTCATTTTGGATTTTAGGTGTTTACATGTTTAAAACAGTTTTTTTTTTTGCTAGAAAAAAAAACTTAGAACCCCCAAACATTATATATTGTTTTTTTTATAACACCCTAGAGAATAAAATGGCGGTCGTTGCAATACTTTTTTTCACACCGTATTTGCGCAGCAGTCTTACAAGCGCACTTTTTTTGAATAAAAAAATAAGACAACAGTAAAGTTAGTCCAATTTTTTTATATATTGTGAAAGATAATGTTACGCCGAGTAAATTGATACCTAACATGTCACGCTTCAAAATTGCGCCCGCTCGTGGAATGGCGTCAAACTTTTACACTCAAAAATCTCCATAGGCGACGTTTAAAAAATTCTACAGGTTGCATATTTTGCGTTACAGAGGAGGTCTACAGCTATAATTATTGCTCTCGCTCTACCGATCGCGGCGATACCTCACATGTGTGGTTTGACCACCGTTTTCATATGCGGGTGCTACTCACGTATGCGTTCGCTTCTGCGCACGAGCTCGTCGGGACGGGGCGCTTTAAAAAAAAAATTTTTTGTTTTTCTTATTTATTTTTCTTGATTTTATTTATTTTTACACTGTTTTTAAACAAAAAAATTATTGGCTCACTTTTATTCCTATTACAAGGAATGTAAACATCCCTTGTAATAGAAAAAAGCATGACAGGTCCTCTTAAATATGAGATCTGGGGTCAAAAAGTCCTCAGATCTCATATTTGGACTTCAATTAAAAAAAAAGAAAAAAATGTCATTTAAAAAAATGACATTTGTAAATTACTCTTTAAGAGGTATGGGCGGAAGTGACGTTTTTGACGTCGCTTCCGCCCTCCTATGGTATAGAGATGAGTGGCGGCCATCTTAGCGTCACTCATCTCTATGCACATCAGGGGAAAGGACCCGATCGCCTCCGCTGCTGCCAACGGTTCCGGTAAGCGGCGGAAGGCGCGGGAGAGCGGCGGGGGGGGGGGGGGCACCTCTCCCGCCGCCGATAACGGTGATCTCGCGGCGAATCTGCCGCGATGACCATTATCGGACAGCCGACCGGTGCCTGAAGAGATGGATATCTCGGTTGTGGCAGCAGCTGCTGCCGTTACCAAGATATCCCTCTTCAAAAAAGGGATGTACATTGTCGTGCGCCGGTCGGAAAGTGGTTAACCTTCTATGAGTAGGTGAGCTGCCATCTAGATAAAGAGAGGCCCGTAGATGTGGTGTATCTGAATTTTGCAAAGGCATTTGACACAGTTCCCCATAAACGTTTACTGTTCAAAATAAGGTCAATTGGCATGGACCATGGGGTGAGTACATGGATTGAAAACTGGCTACAAGGGTGCGTTCAGAGGGTGCTGATAAATGTGGAGTACTCGGAATAGTCAGGGGTGGGTAGTGGGGTCCCCCAGGGTTCTGTGCTGGGACCATGCCTGTTTAATTTGTTCATAAACGACCTGGAGGATGGGGTAAACCGTTCAATCTCTGTATTTGCTAGACGATACTAAGCTAAGCAGGGCAATAACTTCTCCGCAGGATGTGGAAACCTTGAGAAAAGATCCAAATTAATGGTGTGGGCAACTACATGGCAAATGAGGTTCAATGTAGAAAAATATAAAATAATGCATTTGGGTGGCAAAAATATGAATGCAATCTATTCACTTGGAGGAGAACCTCTGGGGGAATCTAGGATGGAAAAGGACCTGGGGGTCTTGGTAGATAGGCTCAGCAATGTCATGCAATGTCAAGCTGCTGCTAACAAAGCAAACAATACTGGCATGCATTAAAAAGGGGATTAATTCCAGAGATAAAACGATAATTCTCCTGCTCTACAAGACTCTGGTCCAGCCGCACCTAGAGTATGCTGTCCAGTTCTGGGCACCAGTCCTCAGGAAAGATGTACTGGAAATGGAGCGAGTACAAAGAAGGGCAACAAAGCTAATAAAGGGTCTGGAGGATATTAGTTATGAGGAAAAGTTGCGAGCACTGAACTTTTTCTCTCTGGAGAAGAGACGCTTGAGAGGGGATATGATTTCAATTTACAAATACCATACGGATGACCCCACAATAGGGATAAAACTTTTTTGCAGAAGGGAGTTTAACAAGACTCGTGGCCACTCAATACAATTAGAAGAAAAGAGGTTTAACCTTAAACTACGTAGAGGGTTCTTTACTGCAAGAGCAGCAAGGATGTGGAATTCCCTTCCACAGGTGGTGGTCTCTGCGGGGGCATCGATAGTTTCAAGAAACTATTAGAGAAGCATCTGAACTACCACAACATACAGGGATATACATACAATGTAATACTGACATATAGTCACACACACATAGGTTGGACTTGTGTCTTTTTTCGACCTCGCCTACTATGTAACTATGTAATTCTAGGTCCAGGATTTTTTACTCCAATCTGATCCCTTGTAGGTGCTTATAATGCATCGTATACTGTATGAATAAATTTGTCTACCAAAGTTTGTCGCTGTTGCACAGGCAAATTTAAGTCTTGATGTTATGTTTCAATATATTTGGTGTAATCTCATCTTATTATTTTAGCAGAAATTGGGTATTATACTGTGTTTGTACTAAAATTGACCTTTTTAGGCTTTTTCACATATGTGCGGCTCACAGCATGGAGTCTGGTGCATCCCTATTCACAGATTCAGGTGCGAATCGGGTCCGAATTTTTGGCTGAATTCACACCTGAATTGGACCAGAAGACACACGGGACCCTTTTCCATTGCCGACCGCTCCATGTGTATTTTTCACTAAAAACAAGCGTTTGATAAAATGTTGTACTAATATCATGTGACATATTTTATTCTACAAGGTCCTTGATATTCTTAACCTTTAATACAGGTTTTCTTTAAAAAGTAACATGCTAAGTTAATTTTCTGCAATAAGGCTGATCTCCAGCCTTCCCATCCATCTTTCACAATTCGGGCAACTCTCCTCTCTATTGAAATCGCCTACTCTTAATTTCACTGCTCAGTTTCCCAGAGTGTGCATAGAAACTTGCTTTATTATCTAGCCCTAGTGTCCCTGTCAGCTCCTGCCATCTATTGGATTTCTGTGCTTTCAGTCCATTGAGGCTAAGCATCACATATAAGCTTATCACAGCTTCCAGAAACTTCAGGAAACTATATACAGCCACCTGCTGACCCTTCCCACCAGCCTTGATCTGCATGCATTGCATAGAGAAGCACAAGGAGCTAACGATGATTAAAATAGTAGTATGGCTGGGTCACTGCAAAATTCCTACTCCACTATCAGTGCTCCAGCGCTTCATACCTTGCCTTAACCTAACTCATTGGACTTCCAACAGCCTTAAACTTTTGAAAAACCTATATCAGAACACTTTCCTCCAATTTTGAATATTAGTCCTCCCAATTTAGTCTTCCTCCTTCACCATATTTCCCCTACTTACAAATCCGATCCTTTCTGCTGAAACACTCCTTACCCTTATATTTAGAGCTACCAGCTTCGATATATGCACTCTTCCAGGAACCTACCGTATATACTCGAGTATAAGCCGACCCGAATATAAGGCACCTAATTTTACCACAAAAAAATGGGAAAACTTATTGACTCGAGTATAAGCCTAGGGTGAGAAATGCGCAGCTACTGTAAGTGGTCAAGAGGGTCAACAATGCCCATTTACAACCTCACTGTGCCCATTTGCATGCCTCACTGTGCTTATTTGCAGGCATAGTTCCCCCAAATTTCAAACTTGGTAGTTAAGGGTTCCTAAAGGCCCCCTAGCTGCAGCCAAAAATTGGGGTCTCCGGCCCCTAAGGGTCCCGAAATGACAGGGATTGACACAGTTGACCGGATTTGGGGTCCCGTATCTTGGGGTAACTTGGTGCTAGGAACCCCAAATTTGGTATGCAAACCCAGTGGAACTACCACTACAACATAATATTTGGTGTTCCTATCACCAAGTGCCCCCGAGATATGGGGCCCCAAAATCGGGTCGGAAAATGTCATTCTCTGTGCTTGACTCGAGTATAAGCCGAGGGGGGGCATTTTCAGCACAAAAAATTGCTGAAAAACTTGGCTTATACTCGTATATACAGTATTTCTCCGATAAAAGGAATCACATTATTTTACAATCTCTATAATGGGCAAAACTCCTTCTCCAAGACCACCACTATTATCAAATGGGGAAAAAACCCTAGGCAAGACCTTTACAGACATCTGCTTGAATAAAGCTTTTTCCATCACCTACTCATCATCCAGATGTGTAAAATCACTGGGAAAATTTCCAGAAAGTTTTACTCTTGGTACCACACTCCCTACAAACTCTCTAAATTATATCCCACTCAATCATCCCTCTGCTTGCGGAATTGCGGAGAACCTGGCACACTATACCACATCCTTTGGTCGTGTAGATCTGTGCGATCCTTCTGGAACAAAATCTTGTCTATAATCTGAGATATACACAACCAACAGGTAGACCCCAATCCCGAATTAGCCATATTACATCTAAATATCTACGAATTTCCACCCAATTTACGAGTAGTAGTTATACAACTTTTTTGTTAGCAGCAAAACTTACAATCGCAAGACTATGGAACACACCGGACTCCCCATCTCCTCCTACTGATGCCATCTTAAATCTCAACCATCGGTGTGAAATGGAGAAATTGCTGGCTATCGCCGACCTTAAGCTCATGCCATTTAGAACTAAATGGAAAATTTGGCTATCCAATTCAAAATGCAGTGTCAAAGTATGATAACTTGTACAATATGACCTTACCATGACCTAGTCCATATACTTTCATGATGTGTAACATATATGGTGACTATTCTGTCTCTGTCCTCTTCTCCCCTCCCCCCCACCCCCTTCCTTTTTTTTTTCCTTCCTTCTCTTTCCCCCATCCCTTCCCTATCCCTTCAGGGGCACCTTATCTACCCTCATAAGTGCCCTGTATGATTATTTTAGTATGTTCTTACCGACAACAAAAGAAGGGCCATATGTTATATTGCCTCCATTTCCAGCAGAAGTCGCTTGTTACTCACACTCTTAATATAATTTATTTCATGTTTCTGTATTACCTTACTTTGTTCTTTATTAAAAAAAAAAAAAATCACACTAACGGAGAGGGGTGTTGTCCCCCCTTGACAGTTTGTTCCCATATGGGGTGTCTGGGGAGGTTGGACAATACCCTTGCCTGATAAGTAGCAATAATATCTTTCTACCCTTCACTTGTTATTACTATGTTCTGTCACTTGTACTTAAGTTTTTTCTATGACAGATACGGGTTTCACCCTGTACTATGCAATATAATTCAATAAAAAACATTGAACATAAAAAAAAAATTAAAAAAAATTGAAGTATGGCCAAAAATGTGCACTTTTGCTCTGCTGTGATCCAGACTCCACCAACAGCGTGATGTCAGCTGCCATCACAGAACATGCCAGGCTCTGGAAGGACCCTGGCTTTTAGCATGCAGCTGAGAGCTGAAGACAGCGCTGCCAACACTGGAGGGGCAGAGTGGAGATCTGTGACTTAGTCATGGGACAGCTGCAGCATTGAGGTGATGTGTTTCTTTTAAATTAAAGGGATTGTAAACCCTCTGTTCTTCTCCTTAATGCTTTCTATGCATTAACTTCTTCAGATCTGCGCTATAGCCGAATGACAGCTACAGCGCGGACCTACTTTGCCGCCAGCGTGGCCTGCGCGCCCCTAGTGCGCTCTGTGATCAGCGAGTCTGAGACTTGGCTGATCACAGATCGGAGTAAGGCGTTAATGACGATCGCGATCCCGGCCCCTTACCACGTGATCAGCTGTCAGACAATGACAGCTGATCATGTAATGTAAACCGAGCCGGTAAAAAGCGGTCACCGGCGGCTGTGAGGGACATTAGTCTCGCTCAAGGAGAGCTCCCGCCAGCTCATCTGTGCCACCTACCAGTGCCCACAGTGTCACGTGGGAAGTGGGTAAATACCACCAAAAGAAAAATCTATTTGTGTGAAAAAAATTATCGAAATTTCAAATGGGTACAGTGTTGTCCACGCAATTTCTCATTCTAAGTGTCAGCCCTTGGTCTGGGCAGGAGGGGGGTTTAAGTGCCCAGTAAGCAAGTGGTTAAGTTGAAAAACCTGACTTGACCCCAATCGTTCCAGCGACTGGAACAAGCACAGCAGCTCCAGGCACTGTCTCGGTCTTCATTGGATAGGTTGATGGCAGCAGGAGCCATTGGCTCCTGCTGCTGTCAATCAAATCCAGTGACGCAGGGGGCGGGGTTGAGTCCTTCTTTCTGTGTGAATGGACGCAGCAGCAGGACTCGTGAGTGAGTCCACACGAGTGCCCCCATGCAATGCGGCTCTCGTGGGGGCACTCGAAAAGAAGAGGAGCCAGGAGCGCCGCAGGGGGACCCCAGAAAAGGAGGATGGTGGCCACTCTGTGCTAAACCCTTTGCACAGAGGAGGCAAGTATAACATGTTTGTTATTTTAAAAACCCCTTTTAAAGTGGTTGTAAACCCACAAACGGAACAAAAAAAATCAAACCTGCAAGACAAAGGCATAATGAGCTAGTATGCATAGCATACTAGCTCATTATGAATTACTTGCCTTAGATTGAAGCCCCTGCATCGGTCCTCGTACACTGCTCCGGCCAGCGACATCACTCCCGGAGTTACTTCCGGGTATCGCAGGCTCCGGCGCTGTAATTGGCCGGAGCCGCAATGACGTTACTCCCGCTCATACGTTGGCACATGCAGATACAGAGGATATATCCAAAACCGTTCAGGTTTAGTAGATATCCGGGGTAGCTACAGGTAAACCTTTATTCTAGGCTTACTTGTAGCAAAAAGCGGTTGTAAAGGGTTTACAACCACTTTAATCTCTTTGCGCCCACGCTATAGCTGAAAGACGGCTTCAGCGCGGACGCTCCCTACCGGGAGGACGTCCCTGGACATCCTCTTGTTTACTTCCGCAATGCGCGCTCCTGAGAGCGCGCATTGGGGAAATTCTGTGCTGGCCGTGTCCCTCGGACACAGCCAGTCGCAGATCGCTGTAAACGGCCAATCACATCGGCCGTTTACAGCGCGATCAGCGTGTCCAATGAGAGATGATCTCATATGTAAACATGAGATCATCTCTCAGCGCCACTCTCCCTCCTCACACAGACAACGTGTGAGGAGGGAGAGATGAACGGCTGCAGCGGCCGTAAGTTTAAAAAAAACAAAACTAAATGTGCCATCTGTCCCCACTGCCATCTGCCAGTTCCACCTGTCCCCAGTGCCACGTGTCATCAGTGCCATCTGTCATCCGTGCCATATCAGTATCACGTGTCATCAGTGCCACATATTAGTGCCATCTGTCATCAGTGCCACCTGTCAGTGTCACGTGCCATCTTTCATCAGTGTCACGTGTCTTCAATGCCACGTATCAGTGCCATCTCTCATCAGTGCCACGTATTAGTGCCATCTCTCATCAGTGCCACATATTAGTGCCATCTGTCATCAGTGCCACATCAGTGTGACGTGTCATCAGTGCCACATATCAGTGCCATATGTCATCAGTGCCACGTCAGTGTCAGGTGTCATTGTCCTGGTGCTCCAGGGCCTTCAAAAGTGTAATAGGTAGTCCACAAGTTAGATGTGTAATTTATGCTCCTAAAACACGTGATGGCCCTCCCTGCATGTTGGGCCTCTCTAAGTGGCCAGGCTGTGGAAAAGTCCCACACATGTGGTATCGTAATACTCAGGAAGAGTAGCAGAATGTATTTTGGCGTGTCATTTGTGGTATACACATGCCATATGTGAGAAATAACCTATTACAATGACAATTTTGTGGGAAAAAAATAAAAAAAAATAATTCATTTTGCAAAGAATTGTGGGAAAAAATGACAACTTTAAAAACCTCACCATGCCTCTTACTAAATACCTTGGAATGTCTACTTTCAAAAAAGGGGTCATTTGGGGGGTATTTGTTCTTTCCTGGCTTGTTCGGGTCACAAGAAATGAGATCGGCCGTCAGTACATCAGGTGTGATTAATTTTGTATGATTTGCACCACAGCATGTAGACTCTCTAAAGCTGGCCATACACCTATAGATTATCTGCAGATTTTCTATGGTTAGATGGAAAAAGTGCAACAGATTTCTCCATGTTCGCTAAACTGTGTAGATGGAGGAATCTCCCACTTTTTCCATCTAACCATAGAAAATCTGCAGATAATCTATAGGTGTATGGCCAGCTTAACTTTCACAAAGACCAAATAATATCCACAAATTTGGGTTATTTTTACCAAAGATATGTAGCAGTATAAATTGTGGCCAAAATTTATGAAGAAAAATTTATAATTTGCTAATTTTATCACAGAAACAAAGAAAAATTTGTTTTTTTTTTTCAAAATTTTCGGTCTTTTTTTCATAGCGCAAAAAATAAAAAAAAACCCAGAGGTGATCAAATGCCACCAAAAGAAAGCTCTATTTGTGGGGGAAAAAAAAGGACAAAAAATTCATTTGGGTACAGTGTTGCATGACTGAGTAATTGTCATTCAAAGTGTGAGAGCACCGAAAGCTGAAAATTGGTCTGGGCAGGAAGGGTGTTTTAGTGCCCAGTAAGCAAGTGGTGAAAGGATCACTAAAGATACACATTTTCTTTTTTTTCTTTTTTTTTTATTATTTTTTCTTTTTTTTAAATAACAAACATGTTATACTTGCCTCCACTGTGCAGCTCGTTTTGCACAGAGTGGCCCTGAACCTGGTCTTCTGGGGTCCCTCGGCGGCTGTCTCTGCTCCCCCCCGCAAGGACTCAACACCTTAATGCAAGCTCCCTCGCATGGTGTGGAGTGCTTGCAGGCGCGCTCCCGTGATACAGCCGGTGGCCATAGCAGCTCACTGTATCACTTGGCCCGCCCCTCGGCATGCCGCGTCATTGGATGTGATTGACAGCAGCGCATTAAGGTGAAATTTTCTTTTTATCTTTACAACCCCTTTAAAGCGGGGTTCCACCCTAAAGTGGAACTTCCGCTCATCGGAACCATCCCCACCCTCCGGTGTCACATTTTGCACCTTTTCATTTTGGCACCTTTTCAGGGGGGAGGGGGGGGGGGTGCAGATACCTGTCTAAGACAGGTGTTTGCACCCACTTCCGGGCATAGACTCCCACGGGAGTATATGGCTCTTCCTGTCCCGCCGCGCTGTCTGCTGGGATACACAAGGGTCCCAGAGACAGCGTGGACGATTGTCATCGGGCTGCGCGTCTCGCGCATGCGCAGTAGGGAACCGGGAAGTGAAGCCACAACACTTCACTTCCTGATTCCCTCACCGAGAATGGCGCTGGCAGCAGCAGAAAGCCGAGCGATTGATCGGCCTCGGCTGCCGACATCGCTGGACTCCAGGAAAGGCAAGTGTCCATTTATGAAGTCAGCAGCTGCAGTATTTTTAGCTGCCAGCTTTTAAAAAAAAAAATTCAGGTGCAATCCCTCTTTAAAGCGGTTCTGCACACATTTCATTTAGTAAATCTCTTTGCCTTCCAAATCAGGCAAAGAGTACTAAATGAAATGTGTTTTTTTTTTATTTATTTTTTTCACTTACCTTGTAATCGATGACTTCCTGTCTTCTGTCTCTTCGGGGGTGGGCGGGGTCTGTGCGGGGATCCTCGTCACGCCGCACTGTCTCCTGGGATCTGGTGTCATTGATCCCAGGAGTCTGTGCGGGCATCTTCCGAAATCTCACGAGATTTCGGCCACATCTTCCGAAATCTCGTGAGATTTCGGCCACATCTTCCGAAATCTCGCGAGATTTCGGACACATCTTCCGAAATCGCGAGATTTCGGACACATCTTCCGAAATCTTGCAAGATGTCGGCAGATGTGCCGACATCTCGCGAGATTTCGGAGAACGTGAGCTGCACTTTGCCGTTACTGCGCACGCGCGAGCTCGGCGCAGTAACGGCGGTGCATGCTGGGCCATCTAAAGTGCCTGTGGGGTTTCACATGCCCACAGGCAAGATGGCCCCCAGCAGAAAAGAAGAATATAAAGAATTTTATCGGAGGAAAACCGGCTGCGATCGAGATGGAAGATGGAACAGGTGAGTCCCCCAATTTAGCTATATGGCCTTGGCATATTCCCCCCCCAAAAAAAAAAAAAAAAAAAAAAGCAGTGCAGAACCGCTTTAAGTTCATACAACTGCTTTCCATGGTGCTGAATTTTCAGCATAAGACCTGGTTCACACTTGTGCAGCTCTGCAAGCCGCGTTATGCATAGGCCTCCCGAAAATGCAGGGAAATGGTCCCTGCTCCATTTTTTAAATTGCAGCCCACCCGGAATTTTGTGTTTTTTTTTTTTTTTGTGTGCGGGTGGTGGCAGCTGCGACTGGAAGTGCATACCCGCAGCAGCAACCACCTGCGCAAGTGTGATCCAAGCCTTAAGAGAGTTAAAATGTTTTTTCTTATTATTCTTTTTAAACAAAAAAATGTAAATAAAATAAAACACTGTGGTCCCCCTTCCAGGTTGAACCAGCCTGGCACACCAGGCATGAGAGCTTGTATTACTATAGCAAAATGAGTTGCGCGCATGCTGCCCTCTGCTATTCTGATACTAGCTTTTAGGGGTTGCCTTGATGGGGATTCCACCAGAAAAGAGAGTCCTCTACCTCCAAATCACCATTGCCAAATGCTGACTGGCACAAGGCTCTTTGGAATCTTTTGCCCCATTGTCAAGGGCAGAATTTTGTCCTACTTTCCTGGTCCCCTGTGGAGGCAAGTAGATGTTCTCGCCCTCCCTGGTGAACTAGTTTTTAGGTGTTCCATGGACCTCTTGCATGCGAGAAAAATGTAAATTGACAAACTCCACATGAAAAATAAATGTTGTTCTTAAATTACTGTGCATCTTTACAGGTTCCAATGATGTCTAAGGATGTGCTGTCCTGCCTGCTCCAGCAAAAGCAGGTCAGGAGCACAGGTCAACTCCTTCGCTGCTCAAACAGAATTTGTGCACTGAAGTTTTCATCCCTGGCACAGTTTTAACGTGCCCAGGGAACCCTAACTGTATTGCTTTTATTTGTACTTGGTCCAAATATGAAAAAAACATTTATATTTGTATATTTGAATGTGTTAAAAAACTTGAAATATATATTAAAAATGTAATCATGCAAGTGCTGAACCTGTGCTTTTATTAAATATATAGAAATTACTTTGTTCCCAAAGCAAACCAGCCTGGCACACAATGCATGTGGACTGGAACATGCATACACCCTACTATTTATCCAGCACTCTGAAAGGTGTTCCCTGAAATAATGGGGACCTCCTCCTGAAGAACCCAATGGTCTCTCATGCTGAAGGAGTGCAAAGTAAGGTGGGGCTTAAAGTGGGTGGGTGCCCCTCACTGGTGAACTGGTGCTGCTTTTTTTGAGAGCTGCAGAATGATCCAAATGGACATTTTGTGTGATTATTTGCCACTTGAATAAACTCTAGACTAAACTTTCTCTATTTTGGATACAGTGGGGAAGGGGTTAGACCCTCTAAAAGTGGGAGTTACCGCCCATACATGATTTCTACCTATAGGTAAGCCTCATCATAGGCTTTCCTAAAGGTACTGTAAATATCTCCTAAACTTGGACTGGCTCATGCGCTCTTAAGGAACGGCCACCCAAGGCGTTTCTCCAGAGTCCTGTGCCATAAATGGCGGCTCCTGCGTGCATGCGTGGGTGTGACGTCATCCTAGCTCCGACCACTGACAGCCAGAGTACGCGAACCCGGAAGGAAGACCGGGTACAGATGGAAGCCCTTACAGCAGTGACAGATCGCCAATGGAAGGGCTTCGCTCGAAGGTAAATTTCACATAATGTGCTAGTATGCAATGCATACTAGCACATAACTTTACCTTGTGGGTTAAATAAATAATATACTGGAGGTTTACTACTCCTTTAAATTTGTGTTGCTGTTTGTGTCCCCATTGGGGGGGGGGGGGGATTTATCACACTATTTATACTGATGACCATTGTTTTCAGAAAAGGAACGTGAGGGGAAAGCCAAAATTTGAGTTGTCCACAGAGCAAGAGGTAAAGGTAAATCTTCCCGGTTTTGGGTCCAGCTGGGAATTCACCTAACTTTGGAAGTTTTGCTTTAACTTCCTGTTGCATTTTTTTCAGACTGGAAGTGAAGGGAATTCACCCCATGATACAGACAGCAAAAAATATACTTTAAGCGGTGTTCCAGCCGTAAATTATTTTTTGGAAAAGTCCCCCCCCCCCCAGAGGCCAATCCATCCATCAGCTCGGGTGCAGGCGCAGCCATTGTAATAAAGGGAAACTGGCAGTGGAGCCTTCAGGCTTCGAGGCCGGTTTCCTACTGCGCATGTGCGAGTCACGTGGCGCTTTCTGAATGGCCCCGCCATCTTCTGAGAGAAACACAGGTCCCAGAAGGCAGTGGGGGAGAAGGAGGAAATGACGCCCTGAGCCACGACCAAGGTAGGACAGAAGTACACTCGGTACTTCGGAAAAGGTAACAAACACTAAAAATAGTTACCCAAAACGAGTGGTGGAGGGGTGGTCTTCCCTAGAGAACATTTTAAAAGTGGGCAGAACTGTGCTTTAACCCTGCCCTACTCTTATGAAAATTAAGGTTTTGCTATGCATGCACTTTAAGTACATCTTGAATTATGACTTGTGCACATGGGGGTAGTATGTGTAATCCCTGTATTGTGGGTGTAGGGAACTCAAGATATCAAGTTCTGGTACAGATAAATTCTGGTACAGATAAATCTTAGTTCCATCCAAAGAATGCTTTTTCAGAACTGGTTTGGCTTTTTTGGATTTTTTTTTGGGCAAAGTCTAATCTGGCTTTTCTATTCAGGCTTATGAATGGTTTGCACCTTGTGGTGAACCCTCTGTATTTGCTCTTCTGAAATATACTCTTGATTTTAGACGTTGACAATGATGCGTCCACCTCCTGGAGAGTGTCCTTCACTTGTCTGGATGTTGTGAATGAGTTTTTCTTTACCATAGAGAGAATCCTGCGATCATCCACCACTGTTTTTTTTCTGTGGACGTCCAGGCCTTTTTATGTTCCTGAGCTCACCAGTGCGTTCTTCTTTCCTCAGAATGTACCAAACTGTTGAGTTGTTGACTCCTAATGTTGCTACTATCTCTCTGATGGATTTGTTTCATTTCTGAAGCCTTTCAATAGACTGTTTTACTTGCATGGACAGCTCCTTTGAACACACGATGTAGGTTCACAGCAATAGATTCCAAATGCAAATACCACACTTAACATCAACTCTAGACCTTTTTCCTGCTTTATGGGTAACTCCACTTTCGTGATGCGGCAAAAAAAATAAAATTAATATATAATGTGTACAATTGCGATACAAGTCATATTGTTGTTAAATGTTATTAAAAATTAGCTTTTCAATCTGCAGCCGCTGTAATTTTCTATAAATGCATTATGGCTACATGGAGTTGTTCTGTACATAGAATGTGTACTGACCACTTCCCAGAAACATCATGTTCTGCTTGTGTGATTGGATCACCAATTTTCTCAGAAGTCTGCCTAAGCTGCAGATTTCAGGCATCCCCTGCAACAAAAATGTAATTTCTGAAAAGATATTTCCAATGGGAACACATCTAAAGGGATGCAGGTACAGCAGCTTTCCTCATTAGTGCTCTGCAGCTGCCACAGCTGACTGATAATTATGAAACCACTCCTATTAGACCCACTCAGCACAGACAAACACACATGGATTTCTTCTGAATAACAAAATATAGGACTGGAGTTGTGCTTTAATTGATAAATAAATAAGGGAGTAGCCCACATCTGGCCATGAAATGGCTTTTGATTCAATTGTCCAATTACTTTTGGTCCCTTGAAAAAAGGGGGTGGGGTGGCTAGTCATAAGAGCTGTAATTCCTAAACCCTTCCTCCGATTTGGATGTACATACCCTAAAATTAAACCTGAGTGCACTTTAAGCCCATATCCATTATAGAACTATAGCTTGAATATATCTCATCTAATCCTTGAATCAAATGTTGGATCTAGGGAAATCTTGAAGTCTGCAGCGGGAATTAAAAATTCCTTCTTTTGAAGTGTATACGTTTTGTAAAGGTGTTTTGGTTAAAGGAAAGGCGTGGGATAAAAAACAAACCTACATACTCGCCTGTATGTTTGCAGCATCGCTCTGATGTTGCAGCTGTCCTCTTCCGGCTCTGACTGAGAACCGAGTAATCATATATGACTACTGTTGGTACTGTCAATCACCAGTTCTCGACTCTGCCTTTCCAGTGCTTATTGGAGCTCTGGGCTGTGTAGGGGCAGAAACTGTTGGCTCAGGCCCTGTGGCGTGCTGAGGCTGAGCCAGCTGCTGGTCAGGCATCTGGGCAGATCCTGACCTTTAAAGCTGGGATCCTTGAGAAACCTGGACTGGCTCCGTGACATCAGCCGATGGAAAACTTTAGCAAAAAAGGCAAATTTATGTATAGTACCTCTCAGGACTAAATATGGTCCATTTACATCAGATATCAAGTCAGTCAAAACAAAGGGGGGTGTTTATTTTGAATCCTTGTTTGGGGTTAGCATTGTATTAAATTTAGATTGGAACTCGAGGTATAAATGCATATTCATGGTAGTGCCAACTTGTGCCTGTTGGGTACCCAGCAATCAATGTATTCTGCTTGCTGCATCTTTGGAGCGCTTTTAGAAAACACACCAAAACTTGGGACGTAAAAGAAAGTTAATTTGGAAACTGAGGGTGACCTGCACAAAACAAATATGTACAAATGCGGTTTGGCAATACTGCAGCACACCAGTGTGAAATGACACAATGTAACATTGAACTTCAGTTCATCTGTCCAAGTAGAAAAATTGTGGGATATTTTTTCTTTTACTTTCCATGTCCTATCTCCCATTTTGGCAATTCAGACAGTTGACCAATGGCTCAAGTACATTTGGAAGATTAGATATGAAGATTTCTAATTTAGAGCAGAAGCTCTCCAGGTTTTCTGGAAGTCTGAGTGTGTGATGTACTGGCTGCTCCTGTGGGCGCTAATGCATTCTAGGAAGCCCAACAATATAGGATATTTTGCTGAACACAATGATTTTAGTAAGGGCCACAGTATATTTGGATCTTGGCACCATAAAAGTTGATGGCAGAAGGTTTCTGTAGTGGAATTTTTTTATTTTTTTTTATTACAATAATGTATTTTTCAGATCAAATCTCTTGTGAATTCTGCTAATGGATCTCTTGGTCTAAGGTCTCTGTGTACACTATCGGAGCGTAAGTGCGTGGACTTGATTCCCCCCTAAATCTATACAAGACCCTTATCTGAGCATGCAGCCTTGCAGGACAGGGAGGGGACAAGCGAGTGTCCCCCCCCCCCCAAACCTTAGCAGGCCGCATGCCCTCAACATGGGGCTATGGGTGCTTTGGGGCTCTGCACCACCACCCCTCTTCCCAAAAACCCTTGTCCGGTTGTTGTCTGTGTCTGCGAGTGGGGGGGCTTATCGGAATATGGAAGCCCCCTTTAACAAGGGGGCCCCCCCAGATCCCGGCCCCCCATGTTAATGAGTATGGGATACATTGTACCCCTACCCATTCACCAAAAAAAACTGGTGTAGTGTTAAATACAGTAGACAGTTTTTGACAAGTCTTTTATTAAAAATATCTTCTTCCTCCATCTTCTCCTGTATCTTCCTCCTCCAGGCTTCTCCTTCTCTCGCTGCATCTTCTTCCGCTCTTCTTTCTTTGTCCAGTGTTCATCTTCCTCTGCTGCCGATGCTGCGCGCCGTTGTCAAGCATTTCTTAGATAACATTGGGGGTATGGCCATTACATAGTTACATAGTTAGTTAGGTTGAAAAAAGACACAAGTCCATCCAGTTCAACCACAAAGAATTGGATTATGCCATCTGAATGCCCCGCTCCCTTGTGACGTCACCGCCCGGGGCATGATGGGTCTCTGACGTCACAAGGGGGTGGGGGGCTCCTGATATCTGATTGCCACGCCACCATCGTTATCTAAGATATGCTTGACATCGGCACGGACAGATCAGCGGGACGCAGCATCGGAGGAGGGTCGTCGGCCAGAGCGGCGGTAAAGGAAGAACAACACCGGACAAAAAAGACAGAAGAAAGAAGAGGAGAAGCCCGGAGTAGGAAGATGCGGGGAAGAAGATATTTTTTAATAAAAGAATTGTTAAAAAATGTCTACTCTATTTTTGTTAACACTACACTACTATTCCCCCCCCCCCTCCTCCTTGGCAACCAGTTATATACAATTCAGTAAAAAAACGCAAATCGCGAGAAAAACGCAGTACTTGCGTTTTGGATGCGGGTCCATTGAGATCTATTACATGCAAAACGCTGCATTTTGAGGGAAAAAAAAGTCCATGACCCTTTCCAAAAACGCAGAGGCACAAAAATGTATTGATGTGAACATGTTCCGTAGGAGCCCATGTTAAAAAAAAAATGTTCCTGCATTTCTGCAAAATGCATTAAACGCATTCGTGTGAATAGAGCCTAAAAGATGCCTTGCTGAGCGTCAGCTAAGTTGATGTTCCCTGTAGCCTTAGCGAGGCTGTTTTATTTATTATGGTGACCCTGGTTCTCTTGGTCCCTGATCGTACAGAGAATTGAGCGTCCGACTTATGCCGCGTACACACGAGCAGATTTTCTGTTGAAATCTTTTCCGATGGAATTCCGCTCAAGCTTGGCTTGCATACACACGGTCACACAAAAGTTTGCTGAACTTTCAACTGTTAAGAACGCGGTGATGTACAACACTACAGCGAGCTGAGAAAATCAAGTTCAATGCTTCCGAGCATGCGTAAGGAATTTTGCACGTCGGAATTGCTACAGGCGATCGAAACTTTTTCTGGCCGAAAAATTGAGAACCTGCTCTCATTCTTTTCCTGGCTGGAATTTTGCCAGCAAAAGACCGATGGAGCATACACACGGTCGCATTTTCCGACGAAAAGCTCTCATCGGACTTTTGCTGGCGGAATTTCAAATTGTGTGTACGTGGCATAAGTTGCTTGCAGTGCATTCATAAAGTTATTCAGTCCCCCTTCACTTTTTCAATTTTGTTAAGTTGCAGCTTGATACTACAGTTGTTTAACCACTTCCTGCAAATCGCTGTAACTGTGCGTCGGTACTTTAACGCTAAATACCGTTGGCAGCAGCTAGCTGCTATAACCCTGGTATTTTCAGCAAGTTCTCTTTAGGCTAAAAGTGGCCTCAGCGGCGGATTCACTAGTGGATGCCCAGCTGTGAACAGGTAAGTGTTCGATTATTAAGTCAGCAGCTGCAGTATTTGTAGCTGCTGACTTCTAATTTTTATTTTTTTTAATGGATACTCCTGTTTAAGTACATGTGATACTTGAGTTTTTTCTTAACCACTTGCCGACCAGTCGCTGCAGTTATACTGCGGCAGGGAAGCTCTATTGCATGAATCGCGTAATCGATACAGTGAGCACGCGCATGGCGCCTATGCGCCTGGCTGACGGCCACAATGTCCGCTGGCCACCCGCGATCGCTCCTCAGAGAGGCAGTACAGCGATCTGCTTGTGTAAACAAAACCGATCCTTGTCCTGTCGGGAGTACAGTGTGATTATCTGTTCCTAGTACTTAAGCACAGCGATGTCTCTGTACTGTCAGTCCACTCCCCCTACAGTTGGAAGCGCCTCCTAGGACACGCTTAACTCCTTTTATCGCCCCTTAGTGTTAACCCCTTCTCTACCAGTGCATTTATACAGTAATTATTGCATTTATATAGCACTAATCGCTGTATAAATGTAACTGATTCCAAAAAAGTGTCAAAAGTGTCCGATCTTAGTAGGGATCAAACAGCAGGAGAGAAGGTCACAAAATTTCTGAACAATGCGCAATTACCCCAGATTTCACGAAGTGATCAGACTCTATTAGACAGACCCATATCAGAAGATGAAGTCTCCCAAGCACTTAAAGATTCCGCCTCAGGGAAAAGTCCAGGCCCGGACGGGTTCACGATCCTGTATTATAAAAAATTTAGAGAGACACTGATCCCCAGACTATGCCAGTACATGAATGGGTTGGGAGTCAACTACGAGATGGGAAAGGAAGCCCTCGCAGCATCTATTAGTTATTTGGAAAGAGGGAAAAGATAAATCACTATGCTCAAACTATAGGCCGATAGCCCTCCTAAACACAGACGTAAAGCTTTACGCCAAAGTTCTGGCAACAAGGTTGAGGGAATGGATGAACGACCTGGTCCACCCGGACCAGGTGGGATTCATCCCAGGGAGGGAAGGGAGGGACAACGGGGTTAGAGCAACGCTCCTCATCCAGGCTATCAAAAAAAGTGAGACCCCAGGTCTACTCTTGTCGATCGACACAGAAAAAGCGTTTGACAGAGTAGACTGGGGTCTCATGATTAGGACTTTGGAAACAATAGGTCTGGGACCAAGGATGATAAAGTGGATACAGGTACTTTACAATAATCCATCGGCCAGTGTCAGAGTAAACGGTACGAATTCCCAGCCGTTTGAGATGAGGAACGGAACACGACAGGGCTGCCCCCTTTCACCTCTCCTGTTCGTCTTGACCCTAGAGCCGTTACTCGCGACAATTCGTAACAACCCAGACGTGAAAGGCATAAAAACGGGAGGCGAAGAACATAAGTTGGCCGCCTTCGCCGATGATGTTCTATTCTTCATCTCAGAACCTAGGACCACCCTGCCAAATCTCTTAAAAATCTTGAAATTATATGGGGAAATATCCAATTTTAAAATCAACATGACAAAATCAGAAATCATGAAGATTAACATTAAAAAGCAGGAAGTAGAGGACCTGAAAAGGGCATTTCCGTTTCCGTGGCAAAATAGCTTACAATACTTGGGTATAAGACTTACAAGCACTCCGTGGAAATCCTATCAATTAAACTATATTCCACTGTTGGATGAAGTTAAAATGGAGACAAAAAAAATTGCAGTCAGACCCCTATCCTGGTTCGGGCGTATTAACGCAATAAAAATGGTGATTATGCCAATAATATTATATAAATTCCAGATGCTACCAATCCCACTTCCACAAGCATACTTTAAAACCTTGAAATCGATCTTAACGAACTGTATCTGGCTCAACAAAAAAGCGAGAATAGCATCGGCCGTCTTGGAAAAGGGGAAGAAATATGGGGGGCTAGCTGCCCCAAACATTAACAAATATTATAATGCAGTCATACTCTCACGGGTGATGGAATGGGGTATACCAGGAAATGAAAAAAGATGGGTCAAACTAGAAATCACAGCAAGTAGCACACAGTTAAATAAAGAAATATGGAATCCACCACGGAATAGGAAACTGGGAGAAAACACATACACTTTAACACACACACGGCACTTAAAATATGGGATAAGGTACACCGACAACAAAAATGGACATACAACTCACCTTTGATATATTTAAAAAATGAGTATTTCCCTCCAGGGAAAAACTCGATAGCAGGGAATTGGATAAAAAAAGACACAGCACAGTTAAAAGATATTCTGACACGAGGCAAAATAAGCACTTACACCGATTTAAAAAGAAACACAGAGTTATTTGAGTTAAATGAATGGCGATATCTCCAACTTAAGCATTTTGTAGAGAAGTTACCCTCCCCGGTAAGAGATATGAGGGAGCTTAGACCCCTCGAGTCTCTCTGTGAGAGGGGGAAATCCCGCAATAATATAGCTCGAATATATAAAGTTTTAAGTGATGCAGGGGAGGAGACACCGCCATACATAAGGAAATGGGAATTAGAATTAGGAACACCCAGTAACAAACATATTATAGATAAAATTTTCCAACTAACACATAATTCAGCCAAAGATTCCAAGACGGCAGAGATGAATTTCAAATGTTTAGCAAGGTGGTATGCCACTCCAGAAAAACTGAGTAAATTTCAACCTGGGGAATCTCCAAACTGTTGGCGGGGATGTAAAGAAAAAGGCACAATGGCACACATATGGTGGGACTGCCCCGTCATCAATAGTTACTGGAAAAATATTTTGATAGCAATAAAAGAAATCACAAACACGGTAATTACGGAAGATCCCTGGGTATGCCTGTTTCACGGAGTGGAGATCCCGAGTAAACAATATAGAGAATCAATTGTCTCCACCATGATAAACGTTGCTAAAAGCCTAATACCCAAAAATTGGCAGGAAACGGAGGGCCCTAAAATGAAGAATTGGATAATAGGAGTTAACAACAGATTTAAACTGGAGAGATTAGACCAGGGGGAGAAAGAAGGAAAAGTGACTGAACAAAACGATAAGTGGTCTAGATGGACAGAGTTCAAAAAATCATGGAAATATGTAGAAATAATGACCCAATAATTCCCGAAGTATAAGATAGGAGAAAATAGCTAGATATATAAAGAACTGGAACCAGAATACTAGGATGAGTGGGGGGGGGGAGGGGGGAGTAGGGGAATAGGGGGGTAGTGGTTTAATAGGATGTTTAAGAGTAATATTTTCTTTGTGCAAAGATCAAACTGATGACTTTTTTCTTATTGTTGTATATGAAAAATTTGAATAAATAAAGAATAAAAAAAAAAAAAAAGTGTCCGATCTGTCTACCACAATGTCGCAGTCCCGCTAAAAATCACTGATCACCGCTATTACTATTTAAAAAAAATAAAAAATAAATACCGTATTTGCCGGCGTATAAGACGACCGGGCGTATAAGACGACCCCCTATTTTTCCAGTGAAAACTTAGGTTTTGGGCTATATGCGCCGTATAAGACTACCCCCTTCTGAGGCAACACCATTAAAAAAATTAATCAGACTTAACATCAGATTTAAACACGGTAATTTTAATGAACCATTAGAAACATAAAAAACAAAAAAAAACATCAGACTTAACAACAGATTAGATTTAAACACGGTCATTTTGGTTGACTTTCTGGTACTTAAAATCCTTCAAAATCCTCTTCATGTTCATCCTCTGACATCATAAGTTCATCAATGACATCTTGTGGTACATTTGTTAGACAATCATCATATCGATCCAATTCCACATCAGATGGTGTGTCTTCAGCTTCGGCTTCCTCTTGCCACAAGTCGTCGTCCTCCATACCATCCAATGAATTTGATATGCCACACTTCTTGAAAGACTTGATTACTTTTTCTGCATCAATATCATTCCAGGCTTTTATGACAAAGTTGCACAAAACATCCAACTGTGGAGCACGCATGTTTCCTCCTTTTGTGAATGACTTTTCGCCGCTAACCATCCACTCATTCCACTGTTCTCGAATGCGGTCTTTAAATGGCTTGTTTAGGCACACATCCAGTGGCTGTACCATCGATGTCAATCCTCCAGGAATAACCGCTGCATCTGTGTTTAGTCTTTTCAGCCTTTCCTTTGTGCTGGGAGTTAAATGAGCCCTGAACATATCCCACACCAGTAGGCTACGTTCTCGACGAAGTCCACCTGGTCGTCTACTCCATACATTTTCAAGCCATAGCTTTACCCCTTCTTCATCCATCCAGCCTTTTTCATTCACATGAACAAAACAACCAACAGGGAACTTGAGTTTTGGCATTGTCTTTCTTTTGAAAATAATCATGGGTCTTAGTTTGGCACCATCAGCTGTACATGCTAGTACCACTGTAAAACTGGACTTCTCATGTCCTGTTGTTTTAATTAACACAGTTTTGGCACCTTTTGAATTGACTGTTTTATTTCCAATCATGTCGAAATTCATAGGAGTTTCATCCATATTTGCGATCTGACTTAACGCATAGCCATGTTTCTTGCGCTGTTCTATAACATATCGATGGAAATTACTCACTTTGCGGTCGAGATCTGCAGGTAATTTTTGTGCAATTTTGGTCTTTTGCCTCAGTACCAGATCATGCCTTTCTAAGAACCTAGAACACCAGGATATAGTGGCCTTAAATCCTTCGCTGTGATCTGGGTTAGATTTGGCCCACTGAAGTGCAAAAATCCGTATGCTGTTTCGTGTCACTACAAACCCATTGTGACGATGCTCATGCACCATGTCTGCTACATGCTTCTCGAGTTCTGGCCAATGTGGGGTGCCTCTTCTTAATGCACACTTAGCCCTTGGCATACACTTTAAAGCATCTTCCTTTGCTTTCCAGTCTCGGACCATCTTTTCCGTTACTCCATATTCTCTTGCAGCAGCGCAGTTATTATGCTCCTTGGCAAAGTTTACAACTTTGAGCTTAAAACTGGCTTCATGTTTCCTTCTCCTTGTTGGAGCCATGCTGGGGCCCGGACTATCAGCCATTTCACACTACAGGAAATCTGAAATCTGTCAGGTATTTTAATCTGTCAGGTATTACTGTACGCTATTACTTTTCTGAAATCAAAAAGGAAACTGGTGAACTACAAGTCCCAGAGATCCTACAATTGGTAGGTAGCAACAATGACTCCTCTCCTCCAAAGCACCATAAATCATAGCAGTATTTTATATGAAGGGGGGATCTGGAGCTGGATGTGCAGTACAGGATGTGGCTACCGGTACTCACAGTATACTGTATGATGCTTTGTAATATACCGTACAATAGCGCCAGGAAGACACAGTACCGTATGATGCTTTGTTAGTATATGATGGTACAGTATGATTTGTTGGTACGGTAGGTACAGTATACTGTATATGATGGTACAGTATGATGGTTTGTTAGTACAGTATGATGCTTTGTTACTGCAAGCTTGTAAAGTTGTCACTTGCTCACTGGTAATGGTGATGATGGTACAGTATGATGGTTTGTTAGTACAGTATGAT